>JARKGZ010000009.1:177786-310543 GCA_030544415.1 Thalia dealbata | reverse complement strand
GGCAGTGCAACTGTAAGCGGTCACCTTTTTCCACTTGCTAAGAATATGTTGACTCAGACTATTTGCCTGTACTAAGCTGACTAACTTACTAAGGCCACGCCCCTTGCTGTCCGAAAGTGAAACATATTCCTTCTCATCCGGAGCCCAATTCCACGCCCGACCCGAAAAGAGAGTCGTGCTTTGGGCTAAAAGAAAGATCCAAAACTTCATTATTAGTGCGCCATCTTGCACTTATCTTCCAATAATGAAGCAAATAAGAAGACCATGCCGCTCGAATCTATTCTAAGGACTCCCTCCTCTTCTCGTCGGCACGCAAGTGAACATCGGGCCAATCGGAATAACCCTAATCGCTCGCTTCCCCGAAGGCGCGTCAAAGAGTCAGGGCAGGAGATTGGGAAGCCATTACTCATAGGGTGCTTAGCCGTTCAGAACGGAGTCCCTCCTTGTGATTCGATTTCCCGCCTTGCCCGCCACCAATAAGCTCAATGTGATCGACTCCCACAACCCCTTAAGAAGAAGGGTCGCCTGAGGACATTCCACTTTCTTCGCTTGGAGCCTAATCGCTTCTCTTCGATAACCTTTGTAGCTGAGCTTGAAGACAGTGTCACTAATCAATCAAGAAGAGACGATAAATAACATAGATAGAAGTAGACTTTCTTCTCTCGCCTTCAAATGAGTCATCTTGCTCAACATGAATTTACCTATGAGACCAAAGAAGCAAGGGAAGAAGCGAAAAAGCCCAAGGCCGACTACTTGAGGACACGCGCTAACCTTGCATAGCCGGCAAGCGAGAAAGCCGGAGCATACGCTTTACTTGAGTCGAATGAGGAGGCGCAAGAACTATAGGAGGGGGAATTGGGCATTGTACTGCTCGGTCATACTGCCGGGACTACTTTGAGCGCCTGTGATTGAATAGAATGTTTCAGTAACTTCTCTTCTCGACCGTGACTAGTAAGGCTCCAGAAGGATAGCTTGATTAGATTAGTTTACGTGGAGTCGCTCCGCTTTGTTGCCAGAGGTGAGGTTTCGAAGTCCCTGTCTTTGACTAGCCAGTTATTTCCACTTAGAAAGGCGCCCATCAGAATGCTGTCTATATAGCCGATCGACTCCTCCCAGGTACAGGGGCTACTATATAAGGCCGCTACTCTACCACAAGTCGTGGAAGTGGAAGAACTCTCGTTGTCTTCACCGCGTATAAGGAGAAAACTCCAAGCGTGCTACTTTAATGCACTCCGACTTTCTTCTTTCTTCTCGTCGTCACAGTCCTTCGGGCGGATAAGACCTTTGAATCGGTTACCAATCGGTTCTCGTAGGGTTCATCTGAACTTTCTAAGCAATCGGAATAACCCTACCGAAAAGAGGTCATACGAAGACAGACAAAGCGCCGCTTACAGCACCTTTGGTACTCTGAAAGCTGCTCAATTCCACCTTCTTTAATACTGAAGGAAGGAGTTTAAAAGCAAGAACTATTCTGAACCACTCGCAATCAGAAATTTACTATGACACTTTCTCGCCATTGAAATGACCAAGAGACTTTCGCTTGAATATATGCCACCTTGCCTAAATCCTAAATATAGTCGCAGCAAGATTTCCTAGTAGTCATTTCATTCTCCTTCTTCTTGAGAGTCCCCTGCTCAATTCCACGTTCTAAGTTCACTACAACCGCGTTGTTAGCGCTCCTCTCCCTTCTTTGAGCAGGTTAAGTCAATCAATCACTTTCAGAGTCTTTAAGCAAATTGAACTCTTAAGATTTTCGAGCATCTATATATTATATTATGAGGTGGTGTCTTATTCATTGCGCTGAGCCAAATCTTCTTTCGACCAAATCTGCTTGATCTACGACCTTGAGTAGGTGGACTCTCGTTGCGCCTAATATTAACGCGGCTGATCTACTCCCTCGTGCCTGGAAAGCATATGGATCTCTTTCGCTTACAGCCCCTACCACTCAGAATAGAATCGTACTGAGCTGACCTCGTCCTCTGCGGCGCCCTACCTTTCCCAACGAAGAAGATCAGCATTATCTGAAATAGACCTATTTGCCAAGCCAAAGTGTCTAATCTACTGAGACCGATGACTCTCCTCCCAAGCAAGGGTTCAGTCTTCAATCAACTGAGACTTCTTTCTCTTTTTAGTTCTTCTGCCGGATCGGTCGCTCAAGATCTTTTGTCTTCCCCCTTCGTATGGATTCGTTGAAAATGAGTCTGATCTAGTTCATCGCCTATTAGAGATCCTAACGGACAGAAAAAGCAGAAAAAGATTGCAGTCAGTTTGAACTTCTGCGGTCCGAAGCAAGGTCTATGATGGTTCGATCCTTGATCCGAGAAAAGGAGATGAAAAATACGAATAGGAGTTAGTTTGAAGACGTCGACCCGTTTGGGCTCCGGCGAATATAGCGCCCTTGTGGTGATGAAAGGACCATGGAATTGGGATTGGAGGGCCGCTTCGGGGTTCGGGGAAAGCTCATAAAGAGGATAAGCTGAAAGAGAATGAAAAGGAGTTCTTGCAGAGTAGAAAGATGGAGTACCAGACACGAGATCAATCTTCCCAAGCCAATGAATTTGGGACCCTGCGGTTTGACTATTGCCCTTTGTCTCTCGGTTGGAAGGTCGAGACAGATGAAATGAACCCAAAGAATCTTCCTACTGCTCTAGGGGCATCAAGAGAAAGAGCAAGAAAAGTACTTCGTGAATCGCGCGACGAAGCAATAGTGAATTATCCTATGGTACGTTCTCAGACTCTATCCGAGAGTGAGAAGTCTTTCTCCAATCTCTTCCTATCTAAGAGATCAAATGAGAGAGAAAGTTTTGAGCTTTTCCCGGACATTTGATTCATGTAAGAGGACCAGCCGTAAATAGATGTGGACGGAGAATCGAGTCCTACTTCGCTCCGCCCAGATTCAAGGTCCTCAGCAGAGCCCAACCATTCCTGTAGAAGAAGGTAAGGACAGAACAGAACCTCACTTTGGATGTCGAAATTCTTCTTTTCTCTAGCGTCTCAGAACAGCAGAACTCCAAGTCCCCAGGCAGAAAATGCACCAAGAAAGCATAGCCTGTCTATGGTCAAAAACCTTTCTCCGTCAAAGGTTCACTGTCTCTAATCTACTCCACGGTTCCAAGTGTGAAAGCAGAAATCGAGTCCTTTTGAAGTCCATGTAGTAGTAGTTGAAAGCACGAATCTTGTATGAAAGAGAGTTTCTTGAAACCGTAGAAGTTTCGAATCTTTTCGACGCAAAAGCAGAGGTTCTGAAAGAAAGGCACTAGTCCAGGATACCTGAGGCTCCAAGACAAGACTGTGAAAACAAAAATGTGCTTAAGTAAGGGTGCAGATAGAGGGTTGACAGCATAGGGGTAAAGGAAGTAGGCTCCGACTCTACCCTTCCTACTATCAGTGGGCAGCAAAAGTAGCCTTCCAACTAGCATGGGGGACCTGGAAGGGGGCGAAAGGGACCGGGCAGCAGGGGTGAACGTTGTCCCTGGGTTGGCGCGGAAAGAGGGGCACAGTCAAAGCGAGCACTTACGAGACAGCGAAGACAGAAAAGGGAATTCAAAGACCTCTTGTGGCGGGGGCAGACCAAAGGCTTAAGACAGGCAAAAGGCATAGCCATCACAAAAAGAGTGAATTCTGGTAAGTCCTGCTTGGCGGGACCCTACCTCAGCAGCACATCACAAAAGGAAGAAGACATGAGCAAGAGCAACCAGCGATACGAGAAATCAAATAAGAAGACCTGTCACAAAGAAAAGTCCAAGCAGTAGGGCAGTAGGAGTATGAACCTTGCTGACGTCTGACAAGACATAGAAAGCGAAACTTGGCACCTTAGAAATAAGCAAACGCGAACTCCTGGACTAAGACAAGCGACGAAGGAATAGCATAAATCTACTGAATCGCCTTAGAAGACAGATCATAATGATACCACAGACAAAGCGCGGGCGGCACAGAGCGAGAAAAGAAAAAGACCAATACCTTCCTCAAAGACAAGAGAAACTGATACATAGAACCAGAAAGAAAGACCAGTCAAGACAAGGGCACAAAGACAAGTCGATGACACAAGGGAGTGAAACTAGAGCAAAGCTCAAAGATAAGGCACGTGGGGTGGAATGAAGGTAAGGTAGCCTAAAGACTTCCAAACTTGTGTACACCTCAACAATAGGCTCAGGCCCCACGTCTAGTCAGCTGATCCCAACATAAAGAAGAAGGGGCCCTTTCGCTCCGACCCGCCTCCGACAGCCGACAAGAGAGTTCGTGCCCCTACCTACAGAAGGGAGTCGTGAAGGTGAGACTAGAAGGAGGAGAGCAGGTCGCACGGGCCTGTCAAGCTAAGAGTTGGGGCACTCGAACGATTGGACCGTAGGAAATGCGAGGAGCTGTAAGCTAAGCTGGGAGTGATTATATCCAGGCACGGGACGACCTTATGGTTCTTACTCGATTCAGAGTTTTTCATAGGAGTCGGAAGAAAAGGCGAAGGCCTGTGAAGGGACTCCAGGGCAGTAGTACCAGCCAAGGAACCCGGGGCAAGAAAGCTTCTCGGATTTCAAGGGCACGAAGACTCACAGATTTCATAAAGGGTCGCTAGAGTCCATGGCATGAGTTCCTAGATCAGGGACATTCGAATATTGAAGCGCTTGCCATAGGAAAGTTAGGCAGTGTAACTGTAAGCGAAGGAGACCAAAGGAGCAAATGAACTTCACGACTTTCTTCAACTTAAAGCCACGAATGCTTGGAGGTGCAGAGCGAGGGGGAATAGGTTTGTTCCAATATGCCCCATAGGAAAGAGTGTAAGTGAATGAAAGACTTTCTTCTCTCAACCAAGCAAAGCTAATTCGACAACTTCTAGACACTGTTTCACTCCCTTGCATCGTCGATCGAAAGAAGCCAGTTCCAGAAGGCGACCCGCTTCAACCAAAAGGCAAGGAGCGGAAAGCGAGCCAGTGTCACCAGGTCGACCGTAGAAGGCAAAGAAGAAGGTCACTTGTGGTCAAGGAAGGGGAGTGAAAAAGAGGTCAGAGGTCTCTTCGGAAAAGGTTGACCTGAAAGTTCGATTAACGTAAGGTCTCTCTCCGCCTAAGTAGAATAAGCCTTCTTATGCCAAACTTCCATGACTCAAAGGCCGTAAGCTAACTGAGAATAGCTTCCTTGGTAGGATAGTACTCAGTAATAGGTCTCATAGGTGGCCGCGAGTTGCCCTTGGTAAGGTAGATCAGGTGAGGACTGAATTCAGGGTAGTGAAGGTCACGAGTGAGTAGTCCGGCCAAAGTTCAGAAGGGAGGTGCAGAGCAGTAGGTCCTTCTGACTCCGGGGCTTCTCTTCGAGTCGGGGAAGGCTGGCTATATTAGGCAGGGAAAAGAGACACAGAATCGGATCGGGGGGGCGAAAGGTCAAGGTCAGCGGGGAGAAGGAGAGCGAATAGTCACCAGATAAAGCACTTTGAAGTCCAGTGACGAAGTGGGGTCCATCAGACGTCTTCAGGTCCTAGCTCCATGATTGCAGCCTAAGGCCCATTAGCTGATTCATTCGCCCGCCTGATCAAAGTCGAAGTAGGTTTGTGTTTGTCAAGAGCATCTCTTTCTTTTGGGGGCGCCCATTCGCGTTTAGGTGATTCAAGGGAGTTTCAACGCAAAGAAAAGTCTTTATTCGCTTGGCCTTTGACAGAAAACTTATTCAACTTGCTCATTCTGACTTCCCCTTATCTTTTCAAAGCGGATAGTTCTCTTCTGGGCATAGACATAGACAAGACTGCTTTTTTCATTGGTCTACGATCGCAAGTAAAGAATGACCTTGGCCATTGGGAGAATGAGAGGGTTAGAGAGAGTCAAATGGCTCCTACTAGTAATAGCAGGATGACTCTTTTGTTCCTGAGGACTCTTTCAGGCGCAAACATAGACAGACAGAAGGCGAGTCGTGAAGGGCGGTAATCAATACGTTTTAAGCACAAGGGCGGAAAAGAGCAAGACAAGAAGATATGAAATTCTTGAGATTTTCTTGCAAGAAAGAATCCAGGTCGAGTTGGGCATTAATATGGCTTTTGGGAGCTTCCTGTATTGGAGTTTGGGTCTGAAAGAGCTTAACTTAAAGGTAGGACTCTTTCAGGCGCGAAAGATAGACGGCAAATGACTAAGAAGTGGAATAAACAGATATTGCGACGCGAGACTGTAGAAGAGCAAGAATCTTTTCCTTTTCCGCCACGCCACAAAACTAGAAAAAAGCCTAAGCTCGGGTTATGTTGCAAGGACATATTCCGCAAGAACATCAAAGGGGCTGTCTTGCGGAGGCCAAATATTGAAGAGTGACCATTTCTATTGAAAGTCAGATGCTTCAAATACTCGCAAGCTCTCCTTACTTCTGAAAGCTCTATAATAGCAAAAAGAAAAGAACCCTTCTTGCCTGACGCCAATTTCGCTCTTACTTAATACAGGATCGTTCAGTTCAAGTAGATAGATTCATTCTTATGGATCCATCCAACCCTCGGCTCGGTGATGAAGGAGGGTTAAAGGTCAAATCAAATAAGACATAGACCCAGAACTCCTATATCAGAGATGGTATCTAATGTGACCATCTTCCTTTTTCGGACAAATGCTCAATATCCAAGTAGGCTTCTGAATTTGATCATTATCAAGATTGTCTCACGTGGCCCCACAACATCTCGATTGGCTGACAGACCTTACATGGAAAATCTTGACTTGTGACTAATGCAAGTATAGCCTCCTTAGATCTCTTATTGCACTCCGAGAGTCTTGGATCGATGCGGAGGACACTAGAAATCAAGAGAGAGAATCTGGAGCCTTTGATTCTACGCTACGGGAGCGGTTATGAATTCCAAGGTTGAAGATATTAGCATGTCCTAATCAATTCTAAGAAGTCACACACTCCACTCCTATTCCGGACGAAACTCATCGGAGAAATCCGAGTCCGAAGTCAAGAAAGAATATGAAGACTCGGAGAACCTTGTCATTCGAAATGGAGGCGCGTAGCGAAATGGAAAGGGAAGAGGGATTTCGAACTCCAACTTTCTGATCCCTCCGCCTAGCCTACTCTTTCAGACCCCCAACCAAATCATTCGCGTACAATCCCATGTCCCCGTAGTGGAAAGTAGAAGCTCACTAGGGTTCGGCCCTCTTCTCTGGAATCTACGAGTTGGCCGACCAAGAAAAAGAATATGAAAGCACCAAGCACTTAAGGAAATTTCGGGGAAGTGAGATTGAGGCGGAGAAAGAGAAAGCCCCTCGATGGCTGGGCGGGGCCCGAACTTATTTAGGGGGGGGGCAGGGGAGTGCTTCAGTTCGAAATCGGTCGACTCCTGAGGGTAGATAGGAGTTGTTTCAATCATCCTGTCACTTCCCTTACCGAGCTCCGCCTTCCCTTCCTTCTTCCGCGGGACTAGCTAAGAGAGGTAGGCAGGGAAAGAAAGAGGCGATTTCAGAACCACACTTTCTCAACCAAAGAGCCCACACTGAACACTAAGAGAAAGAAGCGCTAACTACTTGAGTTGAGGCCAAGGGAGTTCAACTACTCAAAGTGGCGCGTCACGTCGATTCTTTCAAAGGGCATAGGCGTCTCCTGCTTTCAAAGTAAAGCGCAGGCAAGGGAGTGAAACAGTGCTAGAAAGTTGGCGAGGCCCGTCCAGCGATTGGAGCGTGAAAGGAGGAAGAAATTCTTCGATTCTCTTTACCATGGCGGAATAGTCAGACTTAAAAATAAGATCTAATCGAGTCCAATCCCGTTGTGGTGGTCAGAAATTTACCGCTTGGAAAGAGGTAGAAAGGGCTTATTGATAGTCTCCCCATAGGCCTCAATAAAGCCAAAGATGCTATCTAAGTCCATGCCAGACTGCCACCCATGACAAAGGGATAGAGAGAGTGCACATCGAAGTCGGAGAGGCCCTAGCCATCTTGCTTCTATGTAAAAGCATGACCACCCTAGTATGCACGCCGACGAAAGCTGTCTTCATTCTGGGATGTGGATTGGTTCTTGAAAAGTCCTATTTCATCCGTTAGTGCCAGTGAGGAAATGGTAAACTATCGATCAAACCCTCAGTCGAAGAGCATATGAGCTAAAGACTCCCGAGGGAATAACGCAGAGGCGGCTCACACCATTTAAGTCGAAAGACTGCCTCTCACCTTTCTTTTGACGTCACTTTTACCTCAGGTAAGATTTCTCAGATAGAGACAACGGATGGAAACGACAGAGTGTGGCGGACCAACGAGCAAAATTCAAGAGGCCTACTCATGAAGTGAAGACTCGGAGAACCTAGGTTCGTAACTTACAATATAGTTTGAAAACTTTATCTAGTACGTGACGACTGATAGAATTCGATCAAAGTCCCTCGAATCAAGAGGCGTCCGGGGAATGGATGAGTCAGATAGAATTCACTACAGCGCGGAGTTGGGATGTTCTAAACCCTAAAAAGGGCTTCAAACTACCCTTCTGACTGGAGGGCCCTTGCCTCGAGGGAGCTCGTGCGGGACCTTGACCGACATCATTCATATGAGGGATTGTGGCTCAAATTCCATCGTTGAAGAAAGTCCAACTAAGAAAATTTTTAATCTGTATAATAAGAGTGTGACAGATATATTCATAGCCTCCGGGGAGTCCTAAGCTTTCTATCTGTTCAACCGCTTTGTTTTCCCATGCGAATATGGGGTATCATTACTTGATGGACTTCGGGCTCCATGGGCTACGAGTAAAATCCATCCGCGCCAGAGAGAGCTACGAAAAGAGCTTACACGCAAGCAGTGGAACTGGAATACGGAGTAGGAGTAGCGCAGCAGAGTAGGAAGATCAAGGGCTTATTCGTAACTTCCAAGGTGAGGGACTGATTCTTTCTTATTGCGCACGTCATCACCTCAAAGTAAATCCGCAAAGACTTCGAAATCCTGCGTCTTCTTGAAAGCAAGGCGGTCCCCTTTTTGAATCGATTAGGCGCTGAAAGCGATGAAGCTCGGCTTTCTTGAGGGTGTAGCTCCGGCGAACCTTAGATCAGAGGATGGATGATCGGGAAAAGTCTGATAGTGCTTTGGTAGCTTATAGAAGGTTAGTGATTTTCAAGAGAATCTTTCTTCATTCCGCAACTCAAAACCTTTGACTTCCTCCGGGGGACTAGAAAAGTAAAAAGCATCCCCTCACATAAGAACGCTTCCCATGTTCCAGTTCTTTCTATAGGCTTAAGGCGACCGCTAGCCGTGGGTGTAGAAGGAAAGCCCGCCAGAGGTCAAGCTCTGAATCGAAGTGCGTACTCGACCCTATTTTCATGCTCTTTCCATCTAGAATTCTAAATGTATATCTCCTCCTCGAATTCCCCTGAAAGCGGCGATCAATGGCTTGAGCTAAGTAGTAATTTACAGAATCTTTCTTACTGACCAAACCTAAATAAGAAGAGTTTGAGCTTGCCTAGTGTAGTCCGGGGGGAGGGCTTTTTGAAGGTTTTTTGAGGAGGGAAGCGCTTACAGGCATTTTTTAAAGCTCATTCATTCTTTGAACTTAGAGCCATTTCTTCATGAAAAGATGGAAGACGAGGAGAAGCATTTCAAGCTTTGATTTGAGACTATAGAATTAAAATGGAAAGAAAGATCTTAGCTGCTTTTGAGCTTCTTCTTTAAGGGACCTCTACTTAGGCTGCCGGACCTGGAAAACTGGACTGGAACCATTAGCTCGCTTTGACCAGCTAATTGAGTCTTTTCCTTGGAAAGACATTGGCAAGATCACTTCCCGTCACATACGGAAGATGCCTAGACCCATTGAGAATGAAATCCATGGAACTCCTTAGATCGCTACATTTAATTCATTCCGCTCTCCGGGTGCTACTTCGAATACTGAAGATTGAAGAAGGGAACAAGAATAGTGACAAGCAAGTTACGGAAGAAGGAACTCGACAAGCAAGGGCCAGACAGAAGCTCTCAATCCCCGCCGCTGCGCTTAGTCAGACGCGAGAGTTTGCTCGCATGGTGAGCCCTCGAACGATTCAGAGTTGTGCAACTGGTTGGTAAGGGGCATAAGAACTAAAAGCAAATAGGCGCTCCGCGGTGATGTTCTTGTCTTGGAACCTGTCAGTGGGATTTCGATTAGGCACCTACTAGTCAAGAGAAGAGAAAGCAACCCTGATTCTTTGGAGTAGTAAAGAACCTTCCTAGTCTCAGTGCGTCAGGAGTCTCATTCTCATTGGCAAGGGGGAAGAAGTCATTTAGAACAATATGTGGAAGCAAGTGACTATTCATATGTTGAGCCCCCTCAAACACACTTTTTTCTCATACAACTCTTTCTGAACTACTGATCTCCGACCTCACGCTCTGCCCCTTTTCTGAGATTCACTTCCGGTATTAGTAAGTAGTAAGTCTGCCTTCCCCTTTCTCTTGCTTTCTATTCGATTTCCTATCAATTTCTTCTTCTATTTTCCTCCATGGATTTGGCTTACCCTTAAAGACCCTGACCGACTAAGATTCTTGCTTTGCTCAGACTATCTACTAACTCTTCCAAGATTCTTTCTGCATTCCCTTGAGTCTCGCGTGACCCAGACTTTAAAAAGAGTTATACGACGATTTAGCCCTACTTGACGTTCTTGCGCGTTAGCTTTCAATAGACCAAAGAAGATCCTTAAAGCGGGTGCGAAGCAGGTTCAATATAAGGACATTTCCTTCGTTAAAGAAAAGAAAAGGTGCGGAGCGTGTCTAGATCGTGGCGTCTAACGCGGCTTGAAGCACCTGGAGTTTGACTATCATGCGTACAATTGCGGAAAGTGCCTATGAATATGTTTTGGTCTTTCGTTAAGCGTTTATTAAGACACACAAAGAAAGCACAAAGTTCTTATACAGGGCCTAGTGTAGTGGCAAGTGTTTCCGAAATTGACTGAATCGATTTTCCGATTTCAAAAACCCAAAGAAAGAGAGAGAGCGGAATGGAAATTACGCGATCGGCGGAGGAATTCCATGTAGAGATTTAAGGGCCATCTGAACCCGGAGAGAGAGAGCGGAATGGAAATTACGCGATCGGCGGAGGAATTCCATGTAGCGATTTAAGGACGCGATCTAAACGAAGAGGATCACGCTTTTCTTAAATCTACGCTCTACGCTCATTGCCCAAGAACTAGAGAAACTCGGATCGGGAAAGAGTTCAGAAAAGAGCTTCACTATTTGACTGCAGCGCTAGGCCCCTTTCATCGCTGCTTTCGCTCCTAGCCTTGAATTCTGAAATAAATATGGACTTAGCTTTGAATGAAATTTCTTCTTTCTTTCGTTGTGCAACATTCATCAGTCAGCTTCATCTCGATCTTACTTGGTTCCATTGGTCAGGGCTGGGCGGGGCGCGAGAGTCCTACTCTTAAAGGTTTGAAGGCTCTCAAGCCGCCTTGGCCCGGCTATGCGCTTGAGTTTTCAAGCATCCCTTGCGCTAATATCCAGTTTCTCGCGACGTCACGGCGCTTTCCTTTTCTAGCTGGGAGTCGACCAGGGACAAAGAGACTTTCCTCTCCAATCTTGCACCACTATTGAGGAAGTTCAAAAGAATGATTTTCGCGACGATGAAGACTTGTGGTTCTATATGGGACGAAGTGATGAATGAAGGCAATGAAATTCAATGGAGGTGAGACTGAAAGAGTAGTGGGAGTGGATCAGCCCTTTCTTAGTGAAAATGCATTCTGCCTAAAGAGGGGCGTAGCTTTGTTGTCCGCTTCCTCTCAGGGGATCGGGTTTCGATCGAATAGAACCCAGAAAACCAAGAAAATGTAACCAGCTTAAATACTTCTCCAATAAAACATCTTTCTTCTTCTTGCTTGCATCGAAACATAGAAATTTTGACTAATCTGGCTCTGGTAAGAAATAGTTTAATGGATTAAACTAGAAAAATGAGATTCTTCAGGAATACACATTGAATGATGATATGAGGCATTGAATTTATGGTACTAGACCCAAGCAAGATCCAAAAAGTGTCTGTGATTCTTCCAGCCAGAAGAAATGAAAGGGTCGAACTAGGACAGTTATTCTATGAGGTCTACCCAATGCTAGATGGAGAGGCGCATAGCATAATAGATCGATATGAAGATCATGAGCTGTCCCGTAATCAAACCTCTTGTTGCTGATACCTCCTTCTTGCCCCCGAGGAAGAGACCCTATGGAGAATGTGGTAAGAAATCCATAAGAGAGCCTTGACAGTCAGCCAAAAGGACCGAATTTCTTATCTGAATGCATAAGGTTACCATGTTGAACCATCATAACACTCTTATATGGCCTCCCATTTATCGATTCTCTTTCTGAACTGGCCAGATCTAGAAGAATATAGAAAGAGATAGACTAAGAATGACATCTCTTATGTGGACAGGATATAGATCTTTTCTAACCCCTATGAAAGAACGGAGCCACTACGAGGAGCTGAAAGCCGCACTTCAAAGAGCTTGCAGACTCGCCTCGGTCATAGTGGTCCAAAGAAGGAGAGTCGGCTTCCTTAATTACATTCCCTCAGTAGTGACGGGCCGGTCGGCTCTTAACTGACTGGTCTCCGCTTCGAATCCTGCTTGGATTCATTCAACATGAAAGAATGAAGAATGGAATGAGCTTTGACCCGTCGCTTTCTATTGCATTCTATCTCATCCTATCCCATTCGGTTCTGCGAGATTCCTTAGGCGGGGAGATCCGCGAGAATCCCTTGCCAAAACAAAATAGCCAATTCAGAATTCGAAGAGTACTAGCAAGCAGTCCATCAAACCCTATAGGCCACACGCGAGCAAACATAAAGATAGTAATGACGAGGAAGGCTTGCGTTCCTAACTAATACTTGTACTTGCTCTCCTATTCTGCCCAAACCTGGCTGAGGAAGAGGGGAGTCAAACAAAAAGAGTCAGATTCCGGCCTTGGTTGGTGACTAGAGGAGAAGTCATGATCGAATCTTTCACGACCTTGGTTTCGACAAAAGAAATGAATCCAGACCCGCTATCCATTTTCCTACCCGATGAGGGAAAGGCCCTTCCCTTTTGCGAAGGTTGTGGGCGAGGACCCACGACACCGTGCTTCGTAGCCACGTGCTCTAATCTTCTGAGCGACCCACTGGATCTGTTCCCAGCCAGGACCTAAAAAAGGTCTCCTCAGCCATTTCGGGTCCTTTTCTCTCTATCTATAAGAAGGAGAACGAATGCAGTGAGACCAGCTATGGGTGGGTTGGTGATAGACTAAATTTCGCCTTCCTTCTTCGAACCTTTTGGTATGTATTGCCCCCAAACTATAGATCAGATCTACCGGATGAGAAACTAAATTCCGCACTGCTGCTGATTCGTCGGCCACCTCAGGGATTCGTGCTTTTTGAATGGCCTTGGGGGAAATCTACCAAAGCTAGGCAGATAGATGGACTCCTTTCCCGCAGCTAAGGGAGAGCAAGAAAGGAAAGAAAATTACTATTAAAGCACTGCACCTTTGGTACTACGAGTCCTCTCACTACCAAGCAGCAGACATCATCATCTGGCTGGGTCTTGCCGGTATCAACAAGGAGAAAGAAAAAGAAAATGGAAACAGCAACTCACTATGGCTCTTGGCCCCGACAAGGTCCTAGGCCTAGGGGAGATCAGAGCAAGAGGGAAGGCCTAGACGACGACGCCCGTCCTGGGCTTCTGTAAGTAGATCGAGAGGTCGTTCCGCCCCTTGTCCCCTAAGATGGGTAAGATGTTCTCATACTGGACATGCTCTGACTTTCTTCTAGAGGGCCTAGCTGGCGAGCGATCCCAGTCCGCGGCCGAGAACAAGACAGCAAGCGAGCGTACCTTTCTTCGCTTCTTCTACACCAAGCACGGAAGTTTAAGGAGAACTCTAGGTCGGTGGCTACCTAAGGAAACTCCGATTCGATCCGCCCCCCGGCTTGGAGGCATCTACCTCATCCCGATCACAAGGAGAGGTTCACCCTGATAGGTCTTAAGGTACTTGAATCCGATCCCTTCTGGAAAGAATTCAATGCATAGGGGTTTCGTGCGGCATGCTCATTTATTGAAGGATTCGCAGGGTCTGCATCGGGCCCAATCGGGGTTAGCACCGAAGGGAAGCGATTAGAGCGGTTGACTGACAATGACAAAGGCTTGCGAAACCCTTGGAAATGCAAAAAAAGGAGTCCGGTGCGAAGGGGCGACGCCCCGGGGAGCGGCCTGGCCCCTTTCTTAGTACGGGAAGAGCAGTTCTTCTATGTCCCCCTTGACTCTGAAATAGGGAAGCTCAGTGACTTGGCTACGCACCGACGCTCTCTTCTTTATTAGCTGCTGCGTCTTCGCTAACTCGCTCGCCTACTATTTCTTTTTTGAGTAGGCGCGGCTAGGCTAACTCGGCCGCTTACTTCGACTCTACTGTAGTGGGCCGCCTTCCATTTCCCCTTCCCTTCTTCTTTCTCATCTTCTTTCATTCATCAAGTAGGCGAATCTTAGTAGCGTTGACAAAGAGGTTAAAAGACAGCTAGAATGGGATTGGAACTAGTTAGGCTCTATATCTGAAAGCCATTTCATTGCCTCTTGATCTGAGGGAATGTAATTAAGAGAAGGATCTCTTTTTTATGACTTCTACTTCTCGATCCAAAGGACCCACCTTAAGATGAATGAAAGAAAGGGTTTATGAGCCCGCCGCGCCGCCCTGTAAGCCCACACCTGTCTAGAGTAGATCGTTCAAGACCTGCGTTACAAACCCTTGACCAATTGGTCCGTCTATCATAGGCGACCGAACGGCCGCCCCCCTAATTACTAGACCAACCAGCTATCAGAATTCCATAAAGACCTAGCGAAGATATGGCAAACAAATAAAGTAGCCCTATGTTCGGATCTGACAATACCATACCATAATCAAAAGGTAGAACGGCCCGAGCGACCAGACTTAACATAAATGTAGCCACTGGAGCCATTCGAAAAAGGGAGAAAGACGCACTACTTGGTGAAATAGGTTCTTTTAGAATCAATTTCAAACCATCTGCTAGAGGTTGTAAGAATCCGAACGATCCGACTACATCAGGACCCTTTCGGCCTTGCACAAAAGCCATGACTTTACGTTCCGCTAGCACTAAAAAGGCGACTCCTAGTAGAAGTGGTAGAATTAAACCAAGTATTTCTGCTGGAACTGCCATGTACGTTTTCGATTTTCTATTCACTGGCCTGACCTGGTCGACCCGATCATGATATGGAACTTCTTATCTGGCCTGGTCGACCCAATCATGATATGGAAGGATTGGACCTTTTCTCTAAAAAGAGAGGATCCCCTTTGAAGATGGTGCATTAACGAATCCTCTTACCTGACTTCGAATGGAATCTATGACCGCCTCACTTCACTAAGGCATAAGGGAAGAAAATAAGTCCAGGGACTTCAGATAAGACTAGTGGCTGAGAGTACTTTCATTCAACTCCAAAGTGCTTGAGTCATGAAGGGTCAAACTCTTTGGCATTTCCGCTGCCAGTCGTGTCCGTCCGTATCGCAAAGCTGGTCAAGACCTGCTGTCATGGTGGGGCTAAGCGACGACCCAAGCTTTCTTCGATAAAGCAAAGCTTACGCCAACTTCGAACCTTATCAAAACCCCTATTCATTCGCCGATCAACCGACGATCGATCGGGCGGGCAGGTTGGAAAGGGGTGATTAGCGGAGAAAGGAATCGCTGAGAGATAGATGAGACTCTTTGGTTAGGACGAATGAGTTTAAGCATGCTTATTGGAGGTCAAACCTTCCCCGAGTCAGGCCAGTCAGAAAAGGGGGAGCCCGCAGTCTAGACTGCATCTCGGGAGTTTGAAGACCATCCCATTTCAACCAAAAACCCCGTCCGCCCGTCTATCTTGAAAGCTTGAAAGCGCCGTGCTTACAGCCCCACAACTAAGAATCCGCCGAAAAAAGTCAGTGATCTTGCTCTCGCCTCGCCTTCCGGAAATCCAATCCCATTTTGCATCAAGCAGCCGGAAATCGAATTGAAACCCGGTCCATTTTCCGACCATTTGCATTCTTGATCCTCCCGGTCGGGCATTAGATAGTGACCTAAAGCATCCGGTCCTTGGGCAGATCCCACGTGAGCGGAAAGACCTTGGTCTATAACTAGAAAGGTAAATGCTTGAGCTTGAGAAGGGCCCGGTAGGTCCGGCAAAGTCACTAGGTTGATTCTGAAACCAGACAAAAGAACAAGCGATGAAAGCAAAGACAGATAAAGCACCTAAACAAGAAGACAAGTAAGCCTCTCCAGACCATAGAAATGCACGGCGAGCCCATGTGCTTAAGATGGGCCCAATTCCGCTGCGCTCCATTCCCTGCTACACCCCACCCCGGATCTAGATAGCCAGGGATCGAGCTTTCAAAAGGGGACTATGAAAGGAAGGTGCGGAGCCAAGAAGGTGAGAAAGAAGAAGCAAACCAGAGGGAGTGAAACTAAAGGGGCGAAAAAAAAAGGCGATGAGGAGAGAGAGATGAGAGAGAGCGTAATGCAGCGATCAGTTAAGGAATGGAAATTACGCGATCTAAAAACTCTAACGAGAACCGATTGGGCCCACGGAGCGGTTCTCGTAAGAGAACCGATTGGTTCGACCATGTTAGATCGCCCTTAAATCGCTACATGGAATTCCGCTCTCTGGGGCTAAAAGTTGCAAGCGGATAAATTCAATAGCATAAGCAAGACAAGAGACAAGATCTTCTTTTCATCTCTTTCAGACCTCTTTCTCGTCGATTCTTAACTTTGATACGGAAATTCAATCAATGAGGTTTCAGCTCCTAATAAGCCCTGGGAATGGCTAGCAGAATAGTAAGGGTTCTGACTAAAGCGAGCGAATGGAGCGAAGCGCAACTCAAGGGGCGCGGATTATGTATTCGTCACGGAAAGCCCACTCCGCGGTTCCAGAATAGAAGCGATTAGGAAGCGGCCTAGCGACCACCCTCCCGCAAATCTGTCTATATAGCCGACCACGGAGGATGGAATAAGGAGTGAAGGTGCTGAAAGCCGCGGGCCGGGCATCGACTGGAACTCTTTTGTTTGAGTAGTGGGAGTAGTCGAATTGGACTGGTCAGGGTATGAAGGGTAGGGGCTCCAAGCCATTCCATATAAGTTCCCTTTCATAGTCTAGGGAGGTCAGGGAATGTCAACCATTCTACTAATCCCCCCATGTTGTCCCCTTTCGTTGTGAAAAGAATATGAGCTACCTTTCGTATACTATGCAAGCAGATCCATCCAAACAAAAGAGTTGAAGCGGGGCGGCTTTTCTGCAAACTGGTAGTAGGGCTTCGTGGAATTTTTCTTTTCACTATTAGTTTGACCGCTTTCCTGCCTGACTCAATAGGGAGGGCGGAAGCCTTTATGAAAGGGGCATCAAATTAGATCCTTCGCACAACTTGGCTTTGCTCTTCTTTTTCGAACTGTACCTACATGGCCTGATCCCCTCACAGAGTTTCCGAGGTCATTCAATTCGACTCCCAGCAAGCAGTATGTCTCTTTTTTCTTCGACGTCCCTCCGGCTATCTTTAAGCGCCTGAAGAGGTGGTGAAAGTCCTACTAGGCCTCCTAGCCCGATTCCGTCCTATCTTCACAAGCACTTTCTCAAAGAACATAGATAGGTCCGGACCAGATTCAGGCCTTTACTTTAATAAGACCATCCGAGCTTAGATACTTGTTTCCGCCAGTGCCTAAGTTTGAGTTGAGAGAAGATAGAGAAGAGAAAGAAATGGTCTCAAACCCTTGAATACCGCCCGTCTTGCCACAATTTATTTTCGAGTCGAAGCCAACATAATCCCTTTCTCCCACAAGTCCGATCAGAGTCGTCTAGCTCTGGCCTTCTTAAGGTCTTCTCCTTTTCTTCGCTTTCGCTACGTTTTTCAAACCCTGATCAAGGGTGACTAAGACTCGGCTAATCTCACTAGCAAGCACTTTGGAGTTCGTCGCGCCCCGTTCAATATGACCCTCAGAGAGTTGGACTGAAGAGCCCTATTGAGTCAGTCCGCGTCGGCCTATAATAAGCAAAAAGAGTCTCAGAATCAAGAGATTGAAGATGGACTCTGACTTAAAAGAAAAGCGTAGAAAAGTCTTTGTTCTAGTATGCCTCTGCTATTTGCATTTTCTGCATTTTGGACTTCAGAACGTCACTTCTTTCAATGTCTTTCTAGTCCCTTTACTTCGAAAGAAAGACGGAAGAAGACTTCTCGCGACCGCTCCGCCCCGTAGTGATCAAGCCACTCCTCCTTCCAGTTCTATGTTGGCGTCTCTCCGCCCCTGATCGTAGACCTAAATAGTCCAACGGAGCTGAAGTAATCTCGGATTTGAAATCTAAACTCACGTCAGCTTGGGGAGAGGGCTTAGAGCAGGGTACGAAAGATTGAAGTTGGCGAGGGATGCGGAGCTTGAAGGAAGGTTTGAGGCAAGTGACGTCGAAGTTCAGTTCAAGAGCTTAATCACCAGAACGAGCTATTAGTCTTCTAATTTGCAACCTAATTCCATGAAGTTCAATATAGCGCAACAAGTTTGTCACCTCTTTGAGTTACTACTACCTTGAAAGCTATGTATCAAGTGCCTGCTTTCTAATGGACCCCAAGAACAGACTTATTCCTTTGAGAATTGCCCTTCTGTAGGCCGCCGATCCGAGAACCTACTCTTCTTCTTCCCCAATTCGCTTTACTTACAGCACCTTGCTTTGCATTTCGAATTCGATCACCCCGGCTAAGCCTATTGATGTCCTATTTCTTTTCGAGTTCCATTCCGAGGCCCCCTTCGGATGACCTATCAACTTCAAAGTCTTTCTCCACCAGTAGGAGTGCTCTTTATAGCCGGGTTCTGGGTTCTTTAGCTTTTGGATGGAGTCTGTATGCAGTCTTTCTTGTCTTATTAACTAGCCTATAGCTTCCCTATAGTTGGGATGTTGACACTGGTTTTGATGGCAATGCCGAAGGTCCAAGTTTTGAATAGCCCACTTGAGGGGACTAGATACCTTGTCAATTCTTCTTTCATCTATAAGATTCTTCTTGCTTTCTTTTTGGCAAGTGGTCTTCTCCTCATATTCAACAAAAAGATGAATCTCTTTGTAGTACTATGTGGCATGGCAGGAATGATTCTCGTTGCATCCACACGTTGAGTCCCATGGAGAGTCTTGTGTGATTTTCATTCTCTTTTCTCAGAAAGCGAAAAGGTCGGAGGTCGGACTGTCCAGCCTACAAGAGTGAACTTCATTTCAGATATCTTCCATCAGTTATCTTTGACTGACCTCAAATGGCGTGGCAATTTACCTGGTCTCAGAACGGAGTGGAGCACGAATCTTGTGCAAACTGGCCCGGGTCCTAGTCAATGATGAGTGGATGGGAGAGAAACTCAGAAGCAAGATTTTTACCCCTGTCTACATCTGAGATCACTCCTTGTGCATAGTTCGGAGTTAGGAGTCTCCGGTGAGCAATCGTCCATTCCCATTCTTTAATGCTTGGATGACACAGCCAGGTTTCATGGAGGTGGTACGATCATCTTGGGCGTCTGAGGTGACCCACAGGCTGCGGAGACTGCCTACACCTATCTTCGTACTGGTCCAGAAACTCAAAAAGACGGCTGTTGCATTGGGGTCGCGCAATAGGCTACGGAGACGGATGGAAGGTTAGGGAGTGAAACTAAAGCGATTGGCTTGGGGCTGGAGCTTACTGATCTGATTGAAGCTGATCCGTTCCACTCGGCCCTGCATGAGGAAGAGGCCAAATTGAATGAGGTTCTAGTCGCGGACGGGAAGGTTGCCAAAAAGCAAACAAATAGGTTGAAATGCAAAAAAGAGACATCTTGAGTTGACAGTAAACCTCGAATGAAACCAAGCGACAAGAGGGACCTTCGGCATTGCCATCAGCCCCAGAGCCAGTTGGAAATTCACCGGCCTATGCCAAAAAAGAAAGAAAGATTCACCCAGACTCGAAGAACCCAGAACCCGGGCCAGAGACACTAATGGTTCACTGTCCTTGCCGGATCCGCTAGAAAGAATCGACCCACGAGGTAAGATACCTTGGCACCTCCTTCAGCGACTCGGCCCAGCAGAATGTGCGCGATAAGATACCATTGCACAGATCTGCGTAGCCAATCTCGCGGAGTCGACCATAGGCTCGCCCTTACAAACCTTATTATTTCGCTGGACCGTAGAGAGGAAAGCACAAGCCATCCCAGCCTCAAATGCATTTTTGTATAGCACTGAGCTTCATTTGGTGCGCCCGCATACCGCTAAACTGTAAGACCCTTGGCTATACTTCCTTTGAATATGAGCATGGAAAGAATAAGGGAAAAATCGTTTCTGGTTCTAGACCGCGGGACATGCCTAGATAGAATCAGAACCTGGACATGGTCTTGAGGCGGGCACGCTAACCATGGAATGCAGGGGACCACAAGACCACTGATGCCGAGCACACGTCCGGGGATAAAGCCAGTCGATTTCATAGAGAATTTGCCGGATGGTAGAAGAGTCCATGCAAGAGAATCCGCATCCTCAAGAACTACCGAAGGGAGCGCATCCCAAGCATCTAAAAGAGTTAGATACCGAAGTCCGTCCCTATATACCCCATTATGGAGAATAGAAGGAGCTCTTTCCCTTGGCCTAGAATCAATCAAGACTGTCATTATGCCGATGTAACCGATCATCTAGTACCTTCCATGGATCGTGCCAAAGTCATGTAGACTGACCATTCAGAACCGTATACCGTACAGGGTCACGGGCGAGATCACGAAGATCCCTAGGCACCAAGAAAGTGAATGGAGGACTGCACGTGTCCAAAAGGAGAATGCTTTGAGAAAAATGCTGTGCACGGATTCCGCATTGGAGATTTTCTTCACTAGAACTATATATCTGCATAAGCAAGCTTTGTTCTAAATCTCAATATTTGGCCCGGCCCTCTTGATTTCGGCTGGCAGATCTTCTTCCAAGACACCTTATCTTGCCCCCGCTTATCCGATCCAGACCATAAGAAAGGTGAGGAGCACTTTCCGAGGAAGCTGGAATGCGGAACACCAGAACTGAATTGGACCCGACAGAACGAATGAGTTCGAGGCGACCTGCATTGGATAGTCTGATGTTCTTCCTGCTAGTCATCCCTTTCTCCACAGACTCGATGAGAGGAGCACAATCAAGATACCTTATCCTAGTAGAGACCAGCAGAAGACATAAGGTACCGGAACCCTCAGTCCTACCAAATATCTCCATAATTTATCTTTGCACATTTGGCTTTGGCGTGAAAGCAGATATGTATAGAGTGGACTTTGCCTCGGTCTAAGGCCTGAAACTCTTCCAAACTTTGCCAGAGTCTCCATAATAGCAGTCCCTTGCAAAAAGAAAGAAAGAATCCGAAAAGGCGAAATGTCTCATCCGGCGGTCCCGACATCTTGAGTGCGGTGTCTTATTCCCAAACTTGCCGATCCAATAGGTCTGACAGATACTCCATCACGATAAGGAATAGATAGGGTGCCTGCCCACACCCCTGGCGAAGACCTCGTGTACCCTCGAAGAAGCCATGCAATCCTCCATTCCGCTTGATTGAGAAGGCCGACTAATACATGCAGAAATCCATTCTATCAAGGTTCCGCACATAGTAGCAAGAGGAAATCCCACCGTACCGAAGAATAGTTATGTAGATCAATCTTGACGCTCATCCGGCTCGGTCCTCTACGTAGATGAGAATTATGCAGGGCATAAGAAAATCTTTGAATGACCGAAGAAAAGAAGAAAAGCGTGCTGCTTAAAACCTTCGGAGCCTCACGAATAAGGTTAGCAAGAATCTGAGATATGAATCGAGATTTCTCGCTCGGGGTCGCTCATAAAGTAAAGTGAGTCTATAACCCTCTTTTGATTGGGCTGAAACTCCGGGGTAGACTTGATGACCAGTTCAGGCGTACAGAAGAAAGGGAGGATGGAAAGTAGCGCAATTGAATTCCATTCTGAGCAAGTAAAAAAAGTAGATAGTCAGAGATTGTAAACGTTCCACAATATTGGCTACTTACAATAGACGGACATTCTTTCTTCCATTGCTAGCATTAAGTTCCAACAATGTAGCACAACTACTGCCATTCGGAGCTTTCAGGCTAACTTGACTTCATATTCGGCTATATCTCACTTTCCTAGTCCTACTCAGCTCGACCTCACTTGTACTAGACTTAGGCTGAGTGGGCTTAAGCATTCTGACCTGACTGAGCGCTTCCAATCTAGGAAATTATTCTGATCTACCTCGCAAGCAAGAAAGAGAGTTCTGAGGGCCACGAATATGTTGGCGCTTGATCAGTAGGGAAGTCGGGGCAAGGAAGGAAATTTGAATTGAAAGAAGGTTCGCGAATATTGACTCTAGAACATAGACGGAAGCTGTCAGAGAATATACAAAACTTCAGACTGACTAGAGAGTGGAAGAGAATTTCGCAACTAAGTACGTTAAGAAGGTGAGGTCGAAGGACCTACTTGCTCTTCTCTGAACTAACTGCGAACATGGTTTTCTTGTGTTCAGAAAAAGACGGACTCTTTTCCGCCCAATCAATGGACTTGAATCGCTCCACGCCTTGCCTTTGCGGTCTGAAAGAGTGAACTGCAAATAGGAGAATGAAAACGCGAAGGTTATAGACGCGGGACTCTTAGAAAGGGCAACAGAACGGATCCATGAAGATGTTAAAGAAATGAACGCTATGTGAAAGTGCTTAAAGCTCGAATCGAATGGTCCGCTTCTTCCTCTGACAAAGTCGTAGAAAGGGCTGTCAGTCAATGACCACTTAAGCACTGACGCGGGCGGCGGGGGCTTGTGCACACTTCTCTTTCAAGTAAGAAAAAAGCAAGATGAATTTCTCAATTGGAGTTAGGCGAGCTGCCACTCATCCAAACCAAATAGGAGAGAGCATATCCAACTAAACTACTTACTGACTGACTGAGTCCATTTGCAAATCTCAGGCGCAGAGCGAAATTTACTTAATCTCTCTTCTTCTCTGGCTTAAGAATTGCTACGCGATTATGTCCCCCGGAGTCAGGGTTCCGCAAATGTGTAAGTCAGTGAGAAGGATCTTGGGGCGTAGCCTAGGTCAAGGGGATCCGCTTAGAAGATAGGGGGTTTAGGTTAGGCCTGATGAAATAGGAAAGAGAAAAGAGAATAGGAGCTAGCTAGTATGGGAATTGGATAATCGCCCACCTGATCGTAGACCTAATCGCGGTTGGGGCCTTGCTTTTCCATTGAATCGCGCCACGACAAATAAAGAATTCCATTCCATTCTGCCTCTCAATAAAATGAGACAAAAAATGACTTCTACTTCTTTTTGTCGATTGGAATGCAACTCTACGTTTAGCCTTTCTAGTCCCCCTCCGAAAGCAACCCTACTTCTGCTCGCTTATTATACGTCCCTTCTTGAAGTAAGCGTTTTCGCTCCGCGCCTTCCAAGTAATTAATATGGTTCGCCCGCCTTGTCAGAAGCCCAAGTAAAAAAGAAAGTTCATAAGACCCCTAAAGACCTTTTAATAGCCCAAAGACCGAACCGAGTAGGAAGTCTTGAAGCCGACTCAACATAGTCACAATAGTCTAGTCCAGGAGCAAACAAAAGTACTATATTACAGTTTGGGTTTACTTTCTCACTCTCAAGATAGGCTTCATTACTCTTGATTACGCCCGGCGACTAGATCTTTGAGGCATGTCTTCCTATTCTGCTCATGGATTCCCTTCCTTCTTCCCTGGTCTCGTCAGCTGGCCTTCTTCCCTTTCGCTTCAGCCCTTTCTCTCCGTGTCGCGTGGCTAGAAGTTTCGCTAACGCTACCGTTATCGCTGGGTCGAGGTCAGGCTCATGACCATCAGACTGGAGGTTCGAATCCTGTCCCCGCCTAAGACTTGATAGAGTCCTGTTCGTGACGTAGCTCCCTCAAGTTTGCTTCATCCGGTCGGGTGCCTCACTTGAGGGCGGGCCGGCCTGGAGTCATGAGCAGGATAGCTTTGAGTTGATTACTTCCCCTCTTCCTGGCGAAGTGCCGTCGGAACATCTCACCGATCAGCTACCTGGAGATGCCTATGAGGCCTAAGCGGTCGGGACCGTGCAACCTAAGCTGTCCTTCTCAGAATAGGACCAGAAAGGGGCCGAAGCCTTGATTCCCAGCTTTATCTACCTTTTGAATAAGTGGGAAGCATTTAATTTAAGTGGAACTCATCTCTCCCCCTTGATGCTCCACATTGTCAAAAGAATGTGATTGCCAGATTCACCATCCAGTAGTTGTAGGAGGTCTAAAATCCCCCTGATCTGTGTGGTTAATGAAAACCTCCTTATACTCCCGATCACTCCGTTCTTTGTTTGAGTATTTGTGTGACGACTGATGAGCGAGTGAGGACTACTAGGAAAGTGAATCCTGTGCGCGATCAAGAGCTCTCTCTTAAGCTTACTTTCAAACGACTACAGTGCTAGACCCCTCAGAGATATATGGACTCCCCGTCTACTTTCTTGTCCTAAAAGGTCATCCTTTGCTTACTAGATTCTTGGTTTTCTGGGCTGGGAATAACTAAGCAGAAATTTTAAAATCCCGAGATGTCAATAAATGCCTTTTCTCATTATTCGTTCTTTCCGGGTCTTTTCGTTGCATTCACTTACAATAAGAAAGAAGCAGCCGCCTTTGGTGGAGCACTTGCCTTTTTTTGCATTCTTCTTTCTTTCCTTGGTCTTTCGTTCTGTCAGATTCCTATCAACTTCTCCAATGACAAGGCCGCTAATGCACCTTTCTTTTATCAAATCTCCGGTACATGGTCTCATCATGAGGGTAGTATTTTATCATGGTCTTTGATCCTCAGTTTTTCTGTATTCCTTCTCTTTCGACCCCCAAGCCATAATGTCTCAAAACGAAGAGGCTATAGAGAAACTTGGATTTTTTCCTTTGTCTCTCACTTCGCTATTCTATCTCTCGAAGAACCAAGTGTGTCATGGCCCCAATTGTACACTCCCTTCGTTCTACGAACCTTTCTTGATTCTGAACTTCGTTCGCGAAGGTTTGCCCTTTTTTATGCGCGGCTTGACCCTGTAAGGAAAATGAGCTTTGCAGTTCTGGGCGCTGGGCGCTCCCGTGGTTTTCGAGAAGGAAAAAGGACTCATCTTTTCTTGCATCTGGCACGAGATGAAAAAGAGAGAGCTCAGTCTATCGATTCAGAGCGGATTGACGGAGCTCTTGGCATTGCTTTGTTTTTCTCTCCTTTCCTATCAGCGAGTTCCGATCCTTTTGTTCGAAATTTCTTCGTTCGTACCGAAGCGCTTGCAGAATCAAATCCTGTTCCACAAGATCCTATATCAGCTATACATCCTCCTTGCATTTTTGCCGGAGACGTCGCCAGTGCTATGGGCTTTGGCTTATGTAGATCCAAAATGATGAATGGGATTGTGGCACTCCACTCGCCGCCAATGCTACAGGATGCCGCCGAAAAGAATGGAAGGCTGCTTCGCTCTGCTGGATGCCTCGGATCCCCTATAAGAAGCTCGCTCTTTACCCGGTCATTCAAACATTTTGTCGGCGGTGCCCCTGCTCTATTGTTTCGGAGGAATAGAAGCCTACTCATGCTGCTTCGGCGGGCCTTCTCTTCGCTCTGGACAGGAGCGCTAATGGACACGGGGAGGGAGCAGGCGAAGCGTGTCGTTCGTAATGGAAAGAAAGAGACTCTTTGTTGGACCGCCGGCGCGAACACTGTGGTCTCTGACCAGGAACAGGAACCAATTAGAATTTGGATCTTGACATGTCGGTTCTTTTTCACCGTAGGCATCTCGCCAGGAAGTTGGTGGGCTCATCATGAATTAGGTCGGGGTGGCTGGTGGTTTCGGGATCCCGTAGAAAATGCGTCTTTTATGCCTCGGGTATTAGCCACAGCTCGTATTCATTCAGTAATTCTACCCCTTCATCATTCTTTGACCTCGCTTCTGAATATTTTGACTCTTCCATGCTGTGTCTCAGGAACCTCTTCAATACGGTCCGGATTGCTAGCTCCCGTTCATAGTTCTGCTACAGACGATACACGAGGAAGATTTTGTTGGTTCCTTCTAATTACAGGCATCTCTATGAATCTTTTCTACCAGATGAAGCAGGAGGCATCGGTCCATAGAACCTCTAAAAAAGAGATGCTTTTGGCGCGAAGTACTCTTGTGCACCTACGTCACTCGGCTCGCGCGCAACCGAAGAATTGACCCAGGGCTCCTTATTCAGAGCGAGCTTCAGATCGCTACCCGCGGAATGAAATGCAGCGATCAGAGCTACATTTACATTTCGCTCTTTTCCTCAACTGATCGCGTAATTTCATTCCGCTCTCTCTCTCTCCTTCGTTGAACCCCTCATAGTCGCGCTTCGGAAGTAACTCTGGCGTGGCTGAATTTAGAGCAGTCCGCAATAGATCAGTAGATTATTTAGAACTTCGGAAGATGGTCAAGGTAGCTTCCTGCCAAGCCACTGCACTAGATCCGCATGGAGTCGTAGGAAGCCAAAGGGCTCAAATAGACGACTGAATCAGAGTGTAGTAAGGGAATTGGAATTGGCAAAGTTCCATTTCCCTTACAATATTTAGCTAAGAGTCATTTGTATGACCTTGGAAGTCAGTAATTAAGTAGAAGAGAGAAGAGCGCCAAGACTTGGTCGTAGAAGTTCAAATGAAAGGTCAGAATCCAAAAAGAATCAAGAATCTTGTCATAGACTTAAGATAAGAACCGATTCAGAAATCCAAAGCTCTGACTACTCCACTAGAAAGCCCTACGGGCCTGACCTGCCTTGCAACTGACCTTCTTGCCCTTCAAAAGCGGAAGAGTTCTCAAATCCTTGCGAGCTTTCATAGTGATTAAAGGGCCTCATTAGTAAAGCGAGACCACTCCAGAAGCAAGAGTCAGGATAAATTCAATTGCATAAGTCTTTTGCGTCTTCCGGCGATCTTTGCTTTGAAGGCGGAGCCCCTGGTCATTGGGAAAGAGCAAGTAGCTTCCAAAGAAGAAGGAACTCCAGAATCCAGGTCCAGCTCTCGCTACGCGCCTTGCGTGTTGGCCCGGCTATGCGCTTTATCTTAGTGGTAAACGTCAAGCGCTAACGTTTTCTCGCTTTCTTTCAAGCCGCGTCAGCCCTTTCAAGCATCTAACGCCCTAAGCTTAGTCACGGCGCTTTCCTTTTTTCGGAGCGGGCCTATTTGTGCGTCACGTATGGCAGGCTTGATCACGCTTTCTTAGGAAAGGACCCGTGAATTTGAGTGCGACTATTTGGAAGTTTACTGATGCCACTCTAGTCACTCTCGCCTCAGAAGAGAAAGATAACTTGCGAAAGAAGGAATGTTCAGATATCCTCAAACTGGAGTTACTTACTCAGAGCACACAAGAGGAAAGCAGCGCCTCAGTGTCGTCGTAGGTAAGCAACAAGTCGGATTAAGGCCATTGAAATTCCGGCCGCTTTGAGATTGAGCAGGTATTTGCTCAACATTTTCTTAGTAACTTTAGCCATTTGCTCTTTTCATTTCACTTGAGAAATCCTGTAGATAGACTTGATTCTTTGCTATTTGAGAGGTTACTTATTTATACGGGGTTCCGCAATGCTTCGGTTTACGGTGCCTGGCGACGGCTTAAACTATGGGGCCTAGTATTCTAGCTTCAGTTAGGACTAGGACTTGACAAGGAGAGTTTTGAATAGGAGTTAGCTTATGAAAGCAGAGCACAAGCGGTATGTAGCCTCCTCCTACTCTGCTTTAGGTGATCCTCTTCCTTTGGTGCTTTTCGACACTTCACTTCCGCCACTCTCTTCCTTTCTTTCTGCTTGTCTTGTATAAGGGCTCGGATCAGACCTAAAACGATGAATGCCGCCACCTTTCGCCGCTCTAGTTGCCTTCAAGCAGTAAGTAGGACTTTTCCATACTCAACTCGAATAGTCTTTGAGACCGGTTCTTCGGACTCGTAAGCATTAGCTTCTCTAGCTGCAGTGGCTGCTCTTAACTTAGGGTTAGGGGTGAGGTCGACTACTCTAGGGCTTGAGGGTGCAACTTACTAGAATGAAAGATCCGGCCTAGCCTAATTTCATGGGGGGTCTTTCAGGGCGGGTTGAACTTGCACCTTCGGCTTTCGACACAAGCAGTTCATTCTTGTCTAATATCTATCCTCTTCCTTTCCAATATGCCTATTATGCGGAAGTGAGCAAGCACTTTGCTTCTTATTCCTACTCTGAGCTATGAGACGAGCGACTCTATTTGCTTATCTCAAGTCTGAACGAAAGACCTAAAAAGCGGGCGAACCCACGAATCGAAACCAATAAAAAGAGTACATACTAAGGAAACCCATTGAATTTTAACTGTTTGAGGCGGGCGCATTAATCCGTAGTAGTCGACAATGCGAGATGAGATGAGAGCTTTCCTTTCTAATAGTGGTAAAGTCAACCTTAAGAAGGATGCGATATAAAAGGTTCTTTCACCTTTGACATTTCACTTCTTCATGTGCTTGATGTGCTTGCTTTTGGAGTGTAGGTGCTTCAAGCCTTTTTAAGGTAATTTATTTGCTTTTCTTTTAGTTAGTTGTGAGTGCTTTATTAGTTTTAGGAATGATAGTGGTCCAATCTGAGTAGTCCGTGTTTGAGACCTTGGAGAGAAGAATGTCTCTGTTTTCCAATGCAAGTAAATCAATCAATCAGTCATCCTTTCCCTCTGGCATGTCTAATCCTGTAGTTGTTTTAGAAAGGCGAACTTCCTAAGCCTTCCTTCACTTCCTGATCTCTTCGATGGTTCTCTTCTCTTCTACGATCACTCGCTGCCTTCCTATCTGGCGTAGAATTCTGAGTCTTTGTTAAAGTAATCGTCCTTCGCTCGGCTTGTTTCAGCTCCTCTTCACCGGATCTACATGTCAGAATGGAAGACTGAATCGACCCAGAACCCATTACGTGATCAAGCTAGATCTTGGCGTCCTTCTAGCCACTATAAGGCAAGTGCAGTTCCAAGTTCTTAAATCTCTTCTTGCTTCAATATGTTATAGGTCGCTTACTTTTTCATGGTCTTTCGAAAAGTCTGAATATGGTAAGTAAAAAAGAGCTGAGCAAGTG
The DNA here is from genome assembly GCA_030544415.1 of Thalia dealbata. NCBI lineage: Eukaryota > Viridiplantae > Streptophyta > Magnoliopsida > Zingiberales > Marantaceae > Thalia > Thalia dealbata. The sequence continues at coordinate 281,604 of JARKGZ010000009.1, read as the reverse complement.
ATCTAAGTAAAAGGTTCAGTGAGAAGGTTTTTAAATAAAGTTCTTAAGTCTTTCTTTCTGCGAACCGTCTTTCTGAAATCAATGACTTATTAGACTTTCTATTTGTTTTTAAATAAAATGTTTAAGCAACAATATGTTTCAAGGTGGGGAGCCGAGAAAAGCAAGATATGGACTCGCTCTTGCTATTTCACTTCTCCGAACCTATACTCTCAAATCTCAGAAACTCATATTCAAGTTCTAATAAAGGCAAGGATCTAGTCTTCGTCTTGAAGGGCTTATTAGTCTACGGCCCTAAGTTTTTGAAGTCTTGATTCCGAACCTTCCTTCAGTAGTGAACCATTGATTCAATGAGCTTAGAAGTGACTAAGAATGCAATGGACCCCGGATCTCGGAGATCTTCTTTCGAGTAAATAAGCCCTTTCTATTTGCAGCCTCCTCATTCGACTTATTAATCCGCTCTGCCCCTGAACTTCATCTCTGCCCACCCTCCGTAGACTAGTCAGCTAGCCATTCCCAGGCCCGCTCTGCATCTGAACTTCGCCTTCCAAAGGAGCTAATGCGAAAGCTGCAACAATCTATCATTGAACAGTATGAAAGCGTCGCGTCGTAGTAGACAGTATGAAAGCACGACAACATCTTTCTTAGGCTATATACCTTAGATTGGGAGTTAATAAATCTAGGCGACATAATCTTTCTCAGTACTCTCTAGTCCGTATATCGACAGAAATGGATTGAATGGCAGGAGCGCTAGTGAAGTGAGATTGAGGGTTCAAACAAAAGGTGCGATCATCATTGAGTTTCGCTTTCTCTTGAAGAGCCTTGCTTACTAGCCCTTCACTCCTCCCCCTCCTCGTGCCAGGGGTGCTATTAAGACCCTTATCTAGTTAGGTTTGAACTCAGTAGTCCTGTCTTTCGCTCCGCACCTTGCTTTCGGTCTTTGATAGAGGAGGCACAGCCGATCGGTCTACTGCCCTAGTCAAGTCTTTTTCTTTGAACTCGAAACTACCCCTTTTGAAAGCAAAGCAAATAGTTGGACCAGGTGCGTAAGATGCGAAAATCGCGAAGGAGAGAGCGTTAAGGAATGAAATGACGCTCTCTCTCCCTTTTAATCCGTCTATCTTTCTTTGGCTTTCCAGTTCAGTTCTCGTCCTGATCGCCCGACTATTAGCCGAGGACTCACAAACCCCAATTCTTTAGTCTAAGCAAGTCTCATATTTAACATTTCTATCATTAACCATTTCACTATAGTTCGAGAGAACCTCGTCCTGCCGAGCCTTTCTACCCAGCAACCAATTCGTTGGTCCAGGGTAGTCGTGGACGACCAGGTTCAGTAAGCTCATTTCGCCCGCCCTTATGTCATATGGCCTTCAGGTATTTTCAACTGATCGTAGCCCAAGTGAAAGAATGAAGTAATGTGACTCGCTTTTGCCTTGAAAGTGCAAGCCTCCCCTTCTTAAGTCTTTGTCCCTTCCTGCTGAGATTCCCAACCATAAGCCCAATTCCACATAAAAGAGCAAGCGGCAGAACCAAATCGATATTAAGCTGAAGAAAGCACGTAGCATTTCAAAAGACTGAGAAAATAATGACTTAATCACTGGCCGCCTCTTTACCCTAATCTTACTCAGACTCTATCTAACTGGAAATCAAGAAAATGCGTAGCGAGACTATGTTGCAAGACTCCAACTACTACATAGGAAGGTCCATTAACTCGGGGCTAAGTTCTTTGTTGTGCGCTATTCATATGTTCTTGTGGGAGTATAAAGATCTTGCCGTCGATTAGCCTAGGGAAAGTCGAGCCTAATCTAATATAGTGGCTTGCCGGGGGTCTCGACTTCGCTTCTTTCGTCATCCCTCCTATCTGCTCTGCATGAACTTTCTTCTTTTCTTTCTGGTCTGAACCCAAAGGTTCTGCAAGAAAAAGCGATGAGGTTCTCTAACGAGAACCGATTGGGGAGTCCGATGAGCCTCCAGACGCTCAAGACTTATGCAATTGACCGCTTCTTACCTTCCTTCTTGGCTGAAAGCGATGAGGAAGAAGCCAGGGCCAAGGAGAAAGAAGAAGCAAAAGTGAGCGTGGCGCGAAGTTAGGCCCCGCCCAGCGCTTAGTCAGACGCTTGAGTCCTTAGCGCGAATAGGAAGTGGGCTACGACATGAATCGAATCGACGCTCCTACAGTCCGGACGATCAGATGAGGAAATGAAAGAAGGCTACCGAAAGCCCTTGGTACTTGTCTGATCAATCACACTGTTCAATAGTTCACTTTTCTTTTTCGTTCGACTGCTTACTAAGAACGTATACGTATAGTGGGCCCCCTTCGCCACTCCACGTCTGGTTCGGCGTTTTTGCGTCTCGCTCACTTCGCCCGCCTATCGTATCGGCTCGGCTTCGTCCGCGACTGCTTCTGCCCATTTAAAGACGCTTCACTCTCGCTCATGACTGACTATGTAGTGGTAGGCCTTCGTCTTGCTTCGTCAGAAGGGACTAGGCCCTTCCCGAATGCCTCTTGTACTAATGTGTATGGTCTAGTCTTTCCAATGCCTCCTTCCTTGCCGCCAAGGCACGCTAGACAGAGAGTCAGCCATTCTCCGACTTACGTTGAAAGCCCTTGCTTGCATTGCATTCGTTAAACGCTAGCTTACGCGCTTGGTGGAGGCTGCTGAAATTGTTGTGAATGACGACATCCTATCTAGTCTCATTAGATATGTCATTGAAACTAATCTCTTCCATCTTTTCGGATTCCGAGGATGAGCCGGCCGATCCTAAAATCCTTTCTGAGCACGAAGCCTCCTCCTCAGAGAAAGATGTCTCCGACTCCGTCACTTCGACTATTTGGATGGTCACAGGAGGGAAAAAGAAAAGACTGTCTATCAGTCCCAAGCGCCCCTGCTTCCACGGTCCGCTTACCGAGGAAGAGATGCGGGAGGACCCGGGGCAAGAGCAAGTTGGCTTGGGGTATGGAGCCGTAAGCGCGGTGGGGGGTCAGAGAGGACGTGCTCGTACGGTTCATAGTTGGCTCGTGGATTGTTGGGAACGTCCTGTCCTCTATATTCGAAATATGCCTTTCTAGGAGCATTACGATCTGCAGCTCAAATGGTCCCTTATGAAGTCTCTATTGGTCTGATTCTTATTGTGCGCCTTGTGAGCACGTTTGGATCCGCGAAGGCAATCGCTCGGATCTTCCCCTAACCCAACCCGGGAAGGGACCGGAGGGAACCGAAGCATTAGGAATGTCCGCGTCTCGTCGCAAGGCTCATTTTTATTTGGGGTCAGAGGGATATTCAGTACGGGGCACAAGGGTCCTGGTACTACCCAGGTGCGAAGAACCCCGGAGGTCACTGCAATGAGCAGAAATGTAACTCACCGGCCTAAACGACGAGCAAAGACTCGAACGTGAGAGCAAGGGATCACCCAAGGCAAGGAATAGACGAGCTCAAAGGAGGGAGGCAAGAACCATGCTTTAAGAGAAGTGGGAAGTGGCGGTCCGAATACACTCTGAACGGAGATAAGAACTGACTAAGCCGTGCCCTAAGCGGGGACAGGGGACGGGGCCAAGCTCAGAATGTATGGGTGACAGATCGGCCATAGGAGTACTCCGGGATATAGACCAGGGCCACTAATGTCGAGCCTACGACGATGCCGCCCGTTTTCATTTCGTGGAAGTCCCCGGCAGAGGAAAGGGCTGTAGGTGATGGCGCGTTCGGGCGCAGAAAGCCTTCTAGAGAGAGGGGTCGTGCGTGCATAGATGAGGCCAGGCCCCCGGGGGCAAGCAAGAGGGCAGAGCGATTCTTTGGGTAGAATGTGGAGCGTCGATGGCTGGCGACTAGTATTGCCAATGAGACGGGACGGACGGACTGTCAGAGGACGGAGCAGGACGACCAGAGGAACCCCCGCTAGCTAAGATAGAGTTCGATTCTCGGTGTGCATATTCTCCATTTAGAATCTCTTCCCGACCAGGCCGAATCGGGACAGCACTTGGGAGCTCAGCCCACATGATGAAAGCACTCCAGTCGCCTCCGATCAGTGGCTTGTCAACCACCGTACCCTAGCTCCTCACCAAATGCCAAATGCCCTTGGGTTGGGGCAAGACAGCACATGAGGCCTTCGCTCAAGGACCACACCCTCTCGAGAGCAGGATGCCGGCCGAGATGGAGCTGGGAGACAACCTATACTTTCCTTGGGCTTGCCAAAAGATCGAAATAAAGGGCGGGCGCAGAAGCAGAAAAGGAAGGGAATGAAATGACAACTGAAAGCAAGCCTTTTCGACGCTTAGCTTGGTAGGCGCTGTCACCCTACTCCCTAAGACAATGCAATGCTCTGAACACGAAAGTTTGCAGTTCAGCCCTCTTATCCCATGCAGAGTAAGAGGCTGCGCCTCGGAAAAAAGCACGGAAGAGCCACATGCGGGGAAACTTGCACGTGTGGTTCTGGCCGGGGACCCCGGTATACTGTACTAATATGTGTAGGTCCCTGTAATTCGAGCGAGATTGTCATGGCGCAAAAGCAGATATGGTCCGGTATTCCCTTGTTCCCCGTATTGGTTATGTTCCTTATTTCTCGTCTAGCAGAAACTAATCGAGCTCCGTCTGATCTCCCAGAAGCGGAAGCAGAATCAGTGGCTGGCTATAATGTAGAATATGCGCGGGATGCGATCCTTAGTAGTTCACTGTTGGTGGAAGCCAATGTCCCGGCCCGGGGACTCATTCTGACTTAAACAAGGGGACTTCCAAATCCAAGATTGAGGGCGGAGGTAAATAATCACTTCTTAGCAAAACCTTGGACGAGCACGGGGCTTAGTCAAGTAGAACCGGGTTGCGCTGCTTGATGCGGAGATCGAAAACCAATCAGTGGGCCATGCCGCTACGACAGAATATGCGTTAGAAAGGACCGGACCACCCTCAAGGCCGAACTTCGAAAAAGCAGCACGCCCGCTTACATAGAACAATCTCGTGGCAACGTAGACCTAAGTGGCTTTATTGGATCCTGGGGAACCATCACAAGTACGGCCGGCCTAGAGAACCGTGTCGTCCAGCGGAGCAAGGAAGAAGGTTACTCGGAGCCTAGAAGAAGGAAGTCGCGCAGACAGCTTACTCCTTTACAATAGAAAGGAAGAGGCCCAGCTGGCTGGTAAATTTCCGTGATCTTATCGGCTCGGCCGGCAAACCGGAGACGGACGACCATGGTCCCGACCTTAGCAGCAAGGTAGGTTTACTAATCAATGAAGCTCTTACAAAGTCAACCAAGCTAGTTAACTCCCTTACTTGACTTTTCGCCCTCATCTCATCTACAGTAGGGGGCCTAAGAAGCAACGTAGGAATGCAGACCACGACGTCTGGCTGAGGCGAGCAGCAAGCGGGGGGCAAGGGAAGGGGACGCTAGTACTTAAACTAGGGTTGCTTTGGCGCGCTAATCTTGCCTTTTAAGGAGGCTCTTATCTTAGTTCTAGCGCGCTAGTCTCACGGGCGGAAAGATTTCGAAGTATTTTCTTATGATGACCTGGTCGAGAGAGTACGAAAGATCGGTGTAAAAGATTGAGTGGGATCAGTGAGCTTGCTTATAGTAGGAAAGAGTAGGATTGGTTGGAGGTCCTAGCAGTGACCATGGACGAGGGTTGTTCAGGGTTTTTCAAAGGGAAAAAGGGGACGAAGGCTAGAGGGCGTCAGTGTAAAGAACCAAAAGAGCCATTAAGGTATAAGGCCTTCTTCTTAGCCTCCCTACAGTCCTCACAAAAGACCTGGCGGGGCAGTTTGCTCAGTGTCAGTAGAAGGGGGCAAGGGGAGTGTAGCGGGTCCTGAACGTAGGCTCGGCAGTTCGGTCCTAGCGCATAATCAAGATAGGCTAGGATGCTACAGTAGGATGCAAGGGCTTTGGCATTGTCTTTCTTGAGTCTCCGTGGATTTGAGAAATGTGGCAGCGTTTAGCCTAGTCCATACAATCCTGCATCATTGTAGACCAGTAGTACCTTGAGCTTCACTCGCATCTTTGGCCCAGACTGGTCGGAACCACACACCCCTGAGAGTTAGAGTACTCAGTACATGGCTTGCATTGCTTCATCACTAATCTCAGCTCAATCTTTCTGTCTCTTTCGAAAGGTGAAATACACGGCTTTTTGGCTTTATTATGGCATTTGCTATAACTTTTTCCAAACCCCAATCTTAAATAGAGACTGACTATTGACTATTGGATTATGATTCTCTAGAATGATTTTCGGAAGATCTCTCAAAAGCAATTGTTTACCCAAACTCTCTTCTACTCTCTTCTTTGGTTTGGCCCTACGAGAGAGGAATGAAAGAACTCGGATTTCGTTTGGTCTTCCGTCTATCTTTCAGCCGTCGGACCCCCAATCGGTCCAATCGGTTACCTAACGGTCCGAAGGAGATGAGCTTCTCGCATAAGTTACAGAAGTCAAGCGGTACTTCATTCCGGCTTCAAGCGACATATTTCTTATGGGTCGATTTGAGCTGCTTAGTAAGCGACGAGTTGAATATCAGTCTACCGGGGAGGTAGGGCAGAATTCCATCGATGAGGCGAGGCCCGGAGGAAGGTTTTTCAAGGGGGAAGGAGCTACTGGATCACTTATTTGATTAGGTGGAAACGATTAAGGGAAAATATGTATTCTTGCTTGTCATTATACGCGCTGAAGGGTTTTTTGAGCCTTTGTACGATCTTCTTTCTTTGAGTCTATATACTTCCCTTATTTGCTCTTTTACTTAGTCTCCCCAGGCTCGGAGCTATCGTTCGCTCCTTACCGTGTGTGTTACGGAAGGAATCTAGCTCCCTCCATCAAGTAGGCATGGAATTAGACTGGCCAGTCCCCCTGCAAAGAGGTTCACGATCGCTTTTCATACTTCCCCCTCTTGCTTCCTTCTAGTGCTTAGTTCATGGTCTCCTATTCTATTTCGAAGTTCGAGGTGCTCCGGTCTGATTAGCTAGTTTGTCAGTCAATAGCTTCAAAGGCTCTCTGCCCTAAGCCTTAAGCCTTGCCTTTAGTTCTCACGGAGGAAAGGTATCTCTCGGGATCACTGAACTCCTTATCTAAGTGACTAGCCTTAATTACATTCCCTCAGACTCAAGAGGCCGATTGGATCGAGCTGACGGAGACGACTGTCAAAGCCGAGCCTGAACCTTCTATGGTCGGATTGGGCTTAGGGTTAAGCGACACAAGGAGCGAGCAAGCAAGCGAGGCAGGATTTAGAAAACACTTTCGAGCTTAGAGAGGGTTGCACAAAGCCCAAGAAAAAAGGCTGGCCACCTTACTGATAACCGCAGAACGAGCAATGAATCCCCAACGACAAGGGGCGGGGCATTTTCGGGGAGTAGCCCGCTTCTTCAGAAACTTCCTGGCACATAGATTAAGGGAGCCATCGAAAGGTGACTGAAAGACCAGAAACGCGGACTACCCGAGCTAATGATAGAGGCAATAAAACTTTCCGGCCAAGTCCCATTAATTGATCATAACGATATCGTGGAAATGCTGCACGGACCCAGATATATAAGAACAGAAAAAGAAGAACCTTGATACTAAACCAGATCGAGCCCGGGATCTTCTTGGAAATGGGAAGATCTAGGATAGGCGGCCAACCTCCTGGAGAGAGCGATGTGCATGGACCGGGTGAGTAGGGATGCAGCTCCGTGGACCGCTCGTTGGGCCTGATAGGTGGTGGTCTCACACCCTTCTCAAAGGAACCGTACGTGAGACTCTCGCGTCATACGGCTCCGTCCTGGAATAGAATCTGGACCTCAACTTTCCTTTGACCAAGGGCGAACCTTATGAATCATTCATTCATTCATTGAGTCAAGGTCGCTTTAGCCATTGATTGAAGCGGTAGAAGCTAGTCACCAGAAGCGAAGCGGTCTTCCGGGCGCGCGGAAGCTACCCCAAATGGCCGGAGCATTAGAAAGAGCATGGAGAGGAGAGCCGACTACAAGACTAGGACTAGAAGACAAGCCACTATAGTCGCTCATTAGATCGCGTCCTTAAATCGCCCTTCGCGTAATTTACATTCCTCAACTGATCGCTACATTGAATTACGCTCTCTCTCTCTCCTTAAATCGCTACATTTACATTCCTCTGACGATCGCTGCATTTACATTCCGCTCTCTTAACTGATCGCGTAACGTAATTGAATTACGCTCTCTCTCTCTACATGGAATTCCTTAACGCTCTCTCCTTCAGCCTTTTTTCGAACAGAACTAGCTCCATAGCAGGACAACTAAGGTCCACAAAGAAAGCGATTAAAGAAGGAAAGGTGGAAAAACAACTACATCTACATCTTTCATAAGTCCTTTTTTGCTCCGTCCTTCTTCGGATCTTGACCGGGTCCGAGCTTCCCCAGCTCTATGCTGTTTGGGAACTCTGCAAGGGTCTGACCATTGACTATATTTGAGTCTTTGGAGTACTTTGGGATTATATTCCGCGCCGAAGATTTGTGCTTGTGGGCTGGGGTGAATATAGCGGACCAGCGGATCTGGTGGTCGACAATCGTTCGGACTTGGTAAAGGTTGTCGCAGCACCTGTAGTAGGAAAGCAGACTGATCGCTATGCCCGCGTACCGATTGACTATGTCTCTGTCGCTGACGTTCGTCAAAGAGGCCACGTGGATTGGCCTGGGTCTTCTTCGGCTAATGAGACTTCGATCCCTAAGCCTTCGGAGTATCTTTTTGATAGGCGCCTTTATCTCTATGGGGAATTCGCTGCTGAAAGATCCCGCCCATCGTCCCCCTCCTTCCCCCGCTTCCTTCCGACCATAGAACCGGACACTCATGCCCGATCCTGAGACTGCCTCTTGAACGTCCGATGGCACCTTGCTCCGACCTGAGCTATGCAAGACCCTTGATCCTTGCCGGATGTGCTTGACGGTACCCCAACATACGCTAACTTGCTGACTTCTGACTCCAGCTCTTCCAAGAGTCTGAGCTAGTTGAACCGCGTCCAGTAGACGACCTCTTCTGCTCATCCCCTTCGTCAGCTCTTTGATCGGGATAGGAGAACCTAGGTCCCTAAACTTGGAATGGATGGCGGAGCGTAGGTGGCAAGCAGTTATATGGATACGGTGCTTTACCCGTAGACGCTTCTCCAGCTCTCGCAAGAATTGTATGGGAGTCGTCCTCGGAGGGACTTCCCTTATAACCGTACCGGGGAATTCTACCGTACTCCGTGCAGCTATGGTTCTTGATCCTCCTCTGCCTACCAAAAGGTTCAGGCCGGATTGTAGGAAGTGGCTTATACGTTTTTGTATTTCTATGAGAAGCTCTACGGCACCCACGATTCCCAGTAGTAAGTCGTCGGCATATCGCGCGTAACAAATCCTTATTAAGAAGTCATGGCTTTTTAAGGGGGCCAGCTTACGGGCAAGGCCTCTCTCTGACCTGAGAACTAGTTGCGCCTGCCCGCCCAGCTCTATCAGTAGGCCCCTTCTTTTGCAAGACTTAAGAAGGTTTCTCATGGCATTCAAGCGTTTACCTTCTCTACCATGGAATTCGGCCTTCGGGGTCAACCCAGCGGCTTCTATGAGGAAGGCGGCGCAAAGGAGGCTCGAGGGCTTCTTAAGGAAGGCGGCAAGGTCCGCGGAAGGAGGGAAAAGGAAAGGCCTTTTCTGGTCTCCCCTTCGCCGGGGGGTGCTTGTGTGTGTGGGGGTGTGCCACGACGAAACAAGGGAATCTTTTCCTTGGGTGCTCTTTACCCTTCCCACAATGATGGCTCTCTTGTCTTTGGTAGGGTTGAAGCTTGCTTCTTCTCCATACTTCTCTTGGTCAGAAATACGACAACCTGTCCTTAATAGAAATAGAACCGATCTGATTCTCCGAACAAGAGGAATTTCGTGCTTCTGTCGGATCCTCCCTATCTCCTGATCGAGCTTGTGTAGGTAGATGTTGCCTGTTAGGGCCGATAGTAGTACACTGTGTGGGACAGAGTCAGTGCCCTTCTGACCTACTACGAGTCGTCTGGCGGAAACCTCTTTCATCGTGGAGTAAAAGAACTTGGGATCGTCGATCTCTTCCTTAAAGATGGATATGAATCTCTCTCGGTCGATGGACTTCCTGATGTCGAATTCCAAAAACCAGCGAGAGGTTCCCCACTCTTCTTTGATCCGTCTGAGGGCGGAGTGGCTGCCTCGACCCGAGCGGAAGTGCGATGTGTATGGAAACTCGGGATCGTAAATGGATTCGGGGACCATTCTGATCGCCTCTTTCATGATCTTTTCTATGGATAGAACTACTGTAAGCGGTCTAAACTTCGACCCTTCTTTCTTCATTTTCATAAAGGTGAGCAAAGCCTATTTTTTGCTCCCTCCATTTAGGCCTGAACGAAAGGCTCTTTCAGGAAGTAGTCAAAGGCCCGGCGCCAAGGTCCGAAGAGCCGTAAAGGACAAATTAGCTCGCTCAGCTGCTTTGGACCTGCGTGAATCAGTTCCGTGAAGGAGCCAAAAGTTTCTTTCCAAGCCTTGCCGATAGGGTCGCTCGCGGGGTTCTTTAGATCAGTAGATCTGGGTCTCGCTCATCCCGCGTGCTAGCGCGGCTTTTCAACCTCCGTTTGCGGGTGGAGAACTCTCACTGATCCCAGCGCCTTCAAACCTTTTTCTTTGAATCTAAGGTCGGGGAGAAGGTGGGGGAAGGGCTAAAGGACCTAAAAGAGGAGACTGACTCTTTCAAAGTCCTATCTCATCTCCTTGCTTGATAGTGGAAGGTAGGTGCGATGGTACCATGGACATAAACATATCTCTTTAATGACAAGCGCACCTCAAGCTATTGGTATGAGCGTTCCCAGGATATTCCAAAGGGATTTGAGCCAGATTAAGATGAAGACAAGGGAAGAAATCGTAGATTTGAGTTTCGAAAGACTAATAGAGTCAGCATTTATTCTTTTATCCTTATTCATTAATGTTCATGACTCTTCAATCTTTTGTCTTTTCGAAGAGAGCTACAATATTTGTCCCTCCGGAAGTCGAGATGAGAGGGACTGTAAGTAGTCCACTTTTTCGTCCTTTTTAGAGTCCCCCTTAAGTCATTTCATTCCCTCCCTTCACTAAGGTAAGCCCTTGCTCTTGGATTCGAGGCAGTGTAACTGAAAGCAAGCATATTCTTCTACGCTGCATTGACCATCTACTTTTTTAGGAATGGTGCATGAAAGCAAACCAGGAATTGTAGAGTCGTGCTTAAATCTGAGAAACTCCAAGATCTTTCTTTCCTCTCAGCTGTCTCCTACTACTATTTAAAGGCTAGGCCCCTTAAACAAAGAAGTGGTCTTTTGAGTTCAGGAACAAGTGAGAGGATTCCTATCCGACCAAAAGTGCTTACAGCCCCTATCTATTTTCGCCGGCTGCATTCAAGAGTCGCTCGATTTCTATTGAACTTCCTGAACAAGTAGATTTTCAAGCATAAAAACCGGGCGCAGAGGAGGCTTATTAGTGGGTAGACTCCCTTTCCCATTTCCTTAGTAACTTCACTTTCTCATACGATCAGCAGAAGCGACCCTGAAGTCAAGGGCCTGAATAGGTGGAATTGGATAGAATTGAAAGCTTGAACAAGGGAGGTAGAAGAAATGGTCGAATTCCGGATTTTCATCTTTCTAGATTTGTTCAGAAGTAGCCAAATAGAAGATCTTTATGGAGCATAGAATGATTCAATTGCTTAACCGCTCCGCCCTCCTGAGAATAGGGCCCGTCTTTCCCATCACAAAAACCAATCTTACATAGGCTTAATTACGTCTTGCTTTCCTTTGGGCTTCTTATACGCTGCATATTATACAGGTGCGTAGCCGATTCGAAACGGGGGCTTCAACTCCGGGGCTTTGTCTACGCCTATTAGTCAGGGAAGCGGCGAACTAGAAAACCAATAGTTTTGCAACCTGATTGAAGCCTTTATTAAAGGGGCGAAGCGAGGGAGTGAAACTATAAGCGAATTTGCGAAGCGGAATTTTATGAGGAGGGCACCGAGTCCATCCTTGATCGAGCCAAGATTGCAGGTTGCAGGCTGTGAATCGGCCGGGGGGAGATCTAGCAGCTGGACCAATTGCGAACCAAGAGCAAGTACAGACATCTAATGGTTCCTATGCAAGGCAGCAGGGGATGCGTGCAGGTCTATCTTAGGGTTTTCTTCAGCGGCCTTCTTCATTGAGATTTGAGACGCCCAAGTTTTCAAAGGTCAGTGAGGAAATGACATGCGGAATTGAGGACGAGATTGAAGAGGGAGAAGCGCATTGGCTCTGTTCTTGGTCACTTCCGCGCTTACTCAATAGGGACAGTCAAAGCGTGCGCAGAGGCCACATGGCGTCCGTGCTATGGTCTCTTTCTTCTGATGAGGCAGATATGCTTAAGGTATTGGAGGGACTGTAAGTAACAAAGTGGAATTTGACTGGCGAAGCAGAATTTAAGTCCGAGGTCTTCAAAAAGGCCGGACCGGATATGAGACCTGCTCCTTTATCTGAGGTGGTGGTGCATCGGGAAGGGAAAGAAGGAGTCGCTGATATCTTAGAAAGACCAATCACTGTTGAGGTAGTATTCTCTCCGGACCAAGGAAAGAATGTTGGCAAATTCTCAAGGGGGACGTGAGACTTGCTCTTATGAACTTCTTCAATTCTCCTAGCCTTTTGCATTGGAGGAGGTTTCAGTGACATTGATCGCGAAGAACCGAGACGCGGATCCTTTGCAAGGTGCCGATTTCTTTCAAAGATTAGGCTTCGAGAGGGCTGAGATCTCTGAATCAAGATGCTGGAGTGGCAGGGGTCCTTAGTAAGGCTCCATAACTCCCACTTGCGTAATGGACCACGTCGTATGAGCCTTAAGATGGATTTCAACAAAGCCTATCACTCAGTACGGTGGGATTCTCTCCTATTGCTCCTACCAAAATGCAAGTTCCCGCAGATATTGATGGAGTGGATATCAGCCTCTATTATCCGACCGAGGGACTCTATCAGCCTAAATGGGGGATTACGTGGCTTCGGGCACTAGAGGGTTACGACAAGGTTGCCCTATGGCCCCTCTTCCGCCGAGTGATGCCCAATTTGTCTGATCTCTTGGATCGCCCAAGTGATAGAAGGACGTATAGTACCTTGATCTGATGGATGAGGCCTTTCTTCGTTTGTGCTTCCCTACTTCTTCTCCAGTCTTGAACTTGATGCTTGAGGCGCCCAAGCTGCGGCTATACTACCCCTCACTCACCATTGTGGCACTCCAAACTTTCTCAACCAACTGGAGAAAGTCCTGGTGCTGCAACCCAATATTATCGATCCTGAATTGCAGAGGACTTAGTTGAAACCTTTCCGCTGCTTTCACGAGAATTTCACTGTGGTCTGACAGGTTCGCTAGTTTCACTCCCTCTTCTTTCCCTGTGTATAATGTCTTTGATGGGTTTGAGTTCTTGTCTTATCTATTAGAGACTTGGGAACCGTATCCGAAGCCACGCCTCTACCACAGTCTCGTGCACTTTTGCCTATGAAGCTGAGTCCCGAAAGAATCCCCAGCGGTTTACCACATTTCTTTTCTGTGTCCAGGTCTTCTTCTTTCTTTTTTTGGACTCTTTCACTAGCCTCTGCTATCCTGAGGCAAAGGCCTTTCGCCCCTTCGCTCCCTCTGTCTTGCGGTATTTCGAAAGGATTTGAAAGCACTTTCTTGAATACGACATTCTAGGTTTCTGCTTTCAAACTTGTAACTTTTCATGGCACCGGGTCATTCAAGCGAAGATAGACAGGATTTGTGCATTTTCTAATAGCAGAAAGACTTTCAGTTCTTAGACGAGAATAGGATAGCGATAGCGGACTTTCAGAGACTCCTCAATTCCGCTTCGCTTCATTCCCTCCCTTCCCCTTGCTTGAAAGCGACCTCTTTCTCGCCGTAACGCCAAGGTCAGGAGGCGGCGAAGTTGGGCGGGACGCGCTTGAGTTTTCTCGCGACGTCAGACTTGGAATTCGAGCTCGACAATCCTTGCAAATAGTTCTTGTAGAATATCTATTGTGGGTTTCTTGGTAAGCTAGAATCACCAACCCTTTCTTCGGCCTCACTGATTCAAACCAAACCGCTTTCAGTCTTGCTTCGGCTCGGCTAGCTCGTCCCGGGGTCACTTACACAGCCTGAATGAGCTAAGACGCTCTTTGACTCTTGTCCTCCTCATCTTCTTTCTTCTTTTCGAGAGCCTAGTTTCGTACCCCAGGTAGTGCTCACTCTCTCTCCTGCGCTAGTGAATCCTAAAGTATGATGCTTCTTCCGCTTCAACGATTTAGTAGTTCCGGCCTCCAAAAGCATACTCAGGAACTACGTGAAAGATCAAAGTCCCCTTTCTATAGTTCAGTGAAAAGAGGGGAGGAAAGTCAAGAACTTCATTCTCTAGCTCCTCTATAGCCAAGGAAAGCAGGCTCTCCACCTTTCGCTTCGACTTCCCGGGCTGTGAGACTTCGGTCTTCTCGACTCGAGGCTTGCCTTATTCGGAGTCGACAGTGAATGATTCTGATTCAATCCATTTCTCTCCTCTTAGTGTGTGTTTAGGGGTGGGCACTTTGATCTCTCTAGATGTGGCATTAGTCTTATAGAGGGAATCCAAAGACATCGGTTTAGCGCAGTGCTAGCCCCCAGCCAGAGCCCCAATCCTCTTAGATATGTCCACCCAAGGGCTCCTTCAGGTAGGCAGGAAAAGAAGACGCAGATGTTTTCAGGTCCCCTGCGCATCCAGAATAATCCACAGCTAAGGTTGCAGTCAGAGTCAGAGATGGGCATAAGAAGACGGTTGATGCGAGCCTAGTTTCGTCCAAGCCCGCCATACCCTAACTGAAAGCCAAGAGTCTCCCGAGTCCATATGACTCCAGGGCGCAAATGGCACATTGACATTCCTCTTCCTCTCGAGGAGCTGGCTTTGATAAGAGGGGAGTTAAGATGCCGAGAATGGACGTGTCTATGGGTATGACCGCTATAATCTGTTTCAAATGCACGTGAGGGTCTAGTGGTGCGCTTGTGGGTCGTAGCGCCAGATCACCAATTCTCCTACAACCGCTACGAATCGATAGGAGGGTAGTCTTCTTAACGGAAGATCGGCTCCACGCTCCGTCGGTGACCGGAAGTAGGTGAGTCGGAATCTTCTTCGGTTCCAGGCATACGTCTTTTGAGCTTCCACTTTTACTAAGGACGTGATTAAGAAGAAAGTCTTTCAATCAATCACTTCCATTTTTACTAAGGAAGGGCGGTTGAGAAAGAGTGTCATTCACGAAAGCCGTACTTGAAGATGAAACCCCTTATCAGAAAAAGTCAAAGTGTCATCATCATATAGCGGCAATTTGAATCAAATGAGAAAACCTATATTCATTCAGAGTAAAAACGTCTTAATGCTCGCTCATTGAGAAACTCTTGTCCAATTCCATTTCCGACTAGGGGCCGGGCGCCTCGCGAATGTGAGAGCTTTCTTCACTAATGTCAAAGGCTTTCTGACTCTAGGTTGAAGAGTGAAGGTCTTGAAACTATGGGATTCGGCTTGACTCACTTCACTGCCCGAGCAAGAAAGGCTTTCTTTCGCCTCACTGCCTGGCTGCGAATACTTATCAGCTCTTAAGCTTCGCTGCCTTCACTACTTGCTTCAAGCGTCATCGACTCCATCCGTTCGGGATTCCAAGACTGAAGGCCCTAGTTGGGAACGAGATGAGAAGAGAGCTGCTCTTCGCTTAAGAAGTAAAAATCCATCAATTTCATGCCTGTCCACATACCGAAAGAAGACTTGTGAACTCTATTTGCTACGTTGGGACCACCCATCTTTGGAATCATTGGCATGAAGAACTGGAATGGAAGAAGCAAGTCTTGATTTGAACCTCTTAAGAAAGACTTGACGAACGAAACGAAGCAATATAGAATTTTTCGGCTTACCTGGCTCGAGTTCTTATTGTAGATCACGCAAGGACAAAGACGAATGAATGTTGGAGCAAGTTCTTCTAGCCTTTTTCTGAACTTCATGACCAACCGATTCAATGGGCTTGATCGCATGGCGGAGCGCAAGAACGAATTGAGGGCGAAAAAGAAGAAGGAACTCTACAAGGCCAGCCGACGAGACCTTGGCGACACTAAGAGAAGAGAAAGACAGGGAAGAGGAGCGAAAAACAAAAAAGAAAAGAAGCAAATTCAAATAACATCTCACCATTCCTATAATTTTATATTTGAGGACCGTCAGAATAACTTTCAAACGGCTTGCTAGGGGTCTTTCTCGTCGATTCTTTGATAGCTTAGTCACGTTGATAGCATCCGATCACTCCGCGGTCTAAGCAGAGCGAGACTGAAAGGGACCAGGGTTCAGGTGAGGGAGTGAAACTACAAGCGGCAAGGACTCTGATCTAAGCCCTAGAGAAGGCGGGCGAAAGACGCAAAAACGCCCAGAGGTGATACGCGGCGCCCCAGACGCAAAGACGAATATTTTGTTTTCCAAAGAAACATAGTAGAAAGAAAAGAATGACACGTAACAGCGGACTAATGATTAGGGTCAGGGGGATTAGCTCGGGTTCCCTAGCCTTAGTAGTAGCCCTCCATCGCCAAGGCAATTCCATCTTTTTCCCCTAAAACCACGCCCTAGCCCCCTAAATGGAAATAGTCTTTGTCAAGTCTAAGTGTGATTTTGGTTCGCTATCGCCCTCAATTTAGTCATTTGTGCCCCGCTACGCTTTTCATAGTCGCGCTCAACTACGGGACCTTTCTAGTCCCCCCTCACATAAGAAGTTGAGACTCGCTCCCTACTAACCCTAGGTCAGGCTACGTCATAGGGCCCCCCCTCTCAGAAGTTGGAAGCGGACTCGCCTAGGCGCCCCGGAGTCATAGTCTGGCGGCATAGGGCCTTTTATGTTAATATGCCTCCCTACTATGAATCGTTGGACTGCTTAGCTTTAGTAACTCCTTCCAGCATTCTTCTACGGGAGCCCATACGAAAGGATAAGATGTTTCATCCATGACCCTACTCATCCCTACGTTTAAGGGTTGCAAGAGTTGCCCTTTTAAGTCAGTTCAAGTACGCCCCTTGACCTTTCTTGCTCTTCCCTTTTGAAACCTTAAAAGAAACTTGCTTAATCACTACAGCTTTCTTATATTCAGTCCTCTCTCCGCCCCTCACCTGCAATTCTACCAATAAGCCTGACTCTATCTTGTCCCGCCCCGCAATCAAGCCCACAATTCTGAGTGACTTGTCTTAGTACGGCACGTCAGAGCTATATTCTTGGCTTAGCTAATATTCTGAGTGACTTGTCAGTGTTATAGTCACGGCACAAGAGGCGAGCGCAAAACTATAGTGGGTCGTATACGCGAGACAGTCCATTTTCATATAATAGTGTGGAAGGAGCGGAGCCTGGGCGTAGCGAGCCCTTTTGCAGTAAGGGCCAAGAAAGACTCGCTTTTTTCGCTTTTCATCTGCGCCACTCCAAAGCAAGATATTTGACCAAAGGGCAAGGACTAAGTGCTTTCAAGTATTCTAAGCGGGGCGGTAGTCGCTTAAGAATTTGCTTCAATACTTGCGTCAAGCGGTTTCAGGGAGTGGAAAGATTCGAGAAAGTTCTTCGACCTCACAGCTTTCACACTCATATTAGTCATTCAGACTCTGCCAAAAATCTTTATGCGTGGCTTTGGTTTAAATAAAACTTGCTTTTCCACTTAGATACTCATGTAATTTGCATTTTGGAACTCAGAACTGGACTTAAGATATTTCCCTTAATTACTTCTGAGTGACTTCCACAAGCAAGTACAAGATGTTGAGCCACATGTGAGAGTCTCTCTCTCTTCTTGGCCACTCTAGTCGTAGTCAAGGGTCTGGCTTGAGGAAAAACTCATCGAACCGCTTAGCTTAGTTTCACTCCCTTGGCCTTTCAATTGGCTTTCAAAGGCTTGGCTTCTTTGCACGGGTTCGACCTCTCCGGATCCCTATCTCCTAACCCTCGTGGAGAGCACACAAGAAACTAGTAGCGTGAGGCAGTGAAACTGAAAGCACTTCAAGGAAAGTGGCGAAAAGGGCTTGAGATCGTTTTTCATCCGTGTCCTTCAGTAGGGCTTTCGGGTCTTCTTCCAGTCCAGAGTGGGAAGGATGGTTAGGCACAGACTCTCAAATGGAAAAAGCGTTGGGGGTTTTCATTCTGATTTGACTATTTAGGAATTCGGCAGAACCACTTACGGGGGGCAGGGGATCAGGTAGGGATGCGAATTGGAAGTTCCATTGAAAGCGTGGTAGGAGAAGGGGAAAAGATGGAGTTGACCGATCTTCTGGCACCCTACCAGCAAGAGCACAGCTACTTGCAGATGCATACGAAGTTCCTGGTCAGCGGCTTCTGTACTGGCTTAACTAGTCAGAGAGGGTAGGACGCAGGGGCTTCCCCTTCAGGATCCGGCAGAAGCTTTTTGAAGTCAAGCCTGCTGAAGGGAAAGGGTTACATTGCATGGGCGGTCTACTCGACTTATGCCGTGAGTGGAAGAGGATTGACAGGCTATTTGTCAGGAGATGCACTTTGGAATCCAATTAGAACGTAAAGACCCTTCCGGGCTCCACGGCCCCTATCCGATAGCTATGGAATGCTAATGCTCTGAACCTCCTACTACCTTTCAAGCCCTCCTCTATTTCTATTGACTCCTGCCTCGCCTCACATCCCTTCAAATAAGCGATAGCCAGATCGTCTTTTTCCCAACCGGTCGGAACGCATCTAAGACTCATCTTGGGGTTCTTTCCTCTGACCTCAACCCTGACTAAAAAAGCCCATTAAGCAGTTAATCAAGGGCCTTTTTCACTCGCCGATCTGAAGGCTCAATCCTTGGTCTTCCCCGCCCGCACTACTAAGGTAGGAGAATGTGTAAGAAAGTATTGGGACTCGGTCAGGATGGTCCAAAATCAACGTATCTACTTCGGTACTCGTAAGTCTGTGTATGAACCAAAAGGGCAAACTCTCAGCCAGAAAGGGAAAAAGGGCTCTCATCAACCTGCAAAGTTCAAAGAACCTCGGCTAGCCAGCTCCAATCTTGAACTGGCAGGTCCCCTTCCCCACTTGCGAATAAGAACTAGGCTCCCGAAACACTTTGTCTTTTCCGAGCTTGCCCATTCTGCCAGAGTCTCGTATTTGGCCGTCCGATAGATTCATTCAACCGCCTCAAAGCCTAAGGAGAGGTCGTCCGAGTCCGATACATCTAGTGAGTCTTCCGGAGATGCAAGGGCGCATCAGTCCCTATATTCATTGGACTTCAGTAGCAGGGGCGAAGGTCTAGTGCTATATATTTATTAGCGGTAGCGGCATCTTAGTCATCCTAGTGGAATTGGTTAGACAGAAATAGTGTGTGTTGAAAAGCAAAGCTACGCGTCTTGAAGTCGAAATCTTTCCAAACTTCTTCAACTAATCGCCACAATATCTGCGGGATCCGCTTGGACGGCAAGGGAATGAGGGAAAAGAGGATTTAGGATTTCGCGGACGACCCTGACTAGAAGGCCGACCTATAGGAGGGCAAATCGTTTTGCAACCAATATTCCAGCGCTTCAGAATTGGCACCCAGAGAGCGTTAAGGAATGAAATGTAGAGAGAGAGAGCGTAATGCAATGTAGCGATCTAAAGATGTAACAAAGTGGAATTTGACTGGCGAAGCGGAATATATTGAAGAGGAGTTCTGGGAGTAGTTCAGGTGCGGAGAAGGGGGCTGATGACGTGCATTAGCAATATGTATGATGAAAGACTTCTTGCTTGCTTCAAAGTAATTAAGCAAATGTTCTTAGTAATTTCCCATTTCCCCGTTTTGATTCGCAAGTTCAAATCAAGAAGAGCTTCCGGTTCGGCGAGTTCGTCAATTTCTTGCTCTTTCCCAGTTGGACTCCATTTCCAAACCCTTCCAGAAGAGATCTTTTGGATTTCCCCTCTCACTTCGGAAACATATGAAATGGGTCTTGCAGATTCAAGGGCTTTGGCTTTCAACTACAGGACTAATAGCGTCGGGGCGGGACAAAGACTCTTTGAGAGTTTTCAAGCAAATAGATTGACAGGGAAGGTGACATTGACGGAAGTTACTCAAGATTTCTATTCTCCGAAAACTGGCTCTGAGAATCTTCTTTGTCACTGCGACTTGCCAAGAAAAGGGCGGTTCAGACGCGAAAAGAGCGAGTGAGAAGTCCTACGACTCGATGTTGGCGCATAGGAGATCAGCAAGAACGGCGGGGACTATAAAGAAAGGCGTAGTTCCTGCTTATGAAAGAATGGATCTCAAAGAAAAAGAAGAAATGGAGATTGTCTTGTCGAAGTCTTCTTGCAAGTTTCATTCAAGATAGTCTGAGTCCACTTGCCTTTCTGATTTGATAAGACTAACTACTAGAAAGCCAATAATCTGGTTTTCGAAATTCAGTCATAAGTTCATAAGGTTAAGGCAACTTGCTCAAAAAGGCTGACAACGACTAAAGACAGCAACTTGCTCAACACTTCTGAACCTGCAAAATAGCTCAGATATGACTCGCTCTAAAATGCAAACCAGAAGAAGAATGTTGCAAGTGAAAGAAGTAAATTAGCCACTCATTTCCAGAAATTCAAAATTGACAACACCGCCTAGCTTAGAAGACTAGCAAAAGCCAAAGTGCAGTCTCTTGCGAATCAAAAAGTACCTTATTCTCACTTTCTCTTCTACAAGCAAGATTCTTAGTAAATTTGCTTTGCTTGCTTGTAGACTTGCAAACCTGAAATTGGAAGAGGGCCTTTAAATGACTTAGATCACTTTCAACATTCTATCGACTCTACCATTTGCTATGTCAAGTTCTTCAGAATATTAAGAAGCGTGGGGTGATGAAAGTCAGTGACTAAGGTTCTATCTTCGTGGGTGGGTAAAAAGTTACTGGGAATTGGGCTCTTGATTAGACGGCCAAGGATCTTGCTGCAAGGGTAAATTCCTATTCAAGGGGAAGGAGAAGAGACTCCAGGTGCAGAGCTGTGACGGGCTGACAAGCGAAGGAGAGAATGTGAAAGCCCATATTAGATCAGGTTCAGAAAGAGAAAACCTATTGTTTTGTTGCAGGTAACTCTTACTCGCTATCTAGTGACTATTTGAGGGCTTGATTGAGGGCATATAGGGCCAGGACGGAAATACTCATTAACGGTCCGCAGTGGATCGGCCAAGGAGTCCCAAAGGTCAATTCGGCAACCACTCACTATAGGGATACGTCGGACGACTGAAAAGAAGGAAAAGAGCTTCTCGCTCCGCCCCAAGATAGACGGAAGGGACTGGACTCTCTATGTGGATTGGATTCCCAGCATTATTCTGAGCGGGACGAGCTTTCTAAGAAGGTGCTGAGAAGGAGCAAGTTTCGCCAATTCCACGGGCAATAGAGAAAAGCTTAGTAACTTGTGGTTCTTTAATAGCGTGAACTCTTCAATACAAGATCAGTAGGGCTACGATCAGAACTCAACATGCAAGTATGTTCTCTTATGGACTTCTTCTAAATAAGTGCAAGATACTTCTCGCAGAATTGACAAGCAAGATAATTTGCGTCTTTCTCTTCTGAGAAGAGCAGTCAGGCCTGGTTTTCTGCAATTTCTTATTCTTTGTCGGTCTTGAGCTTGAGCTTCGACGTCAGGGAATGAAAGTAGTCGGATAAGTTTTCGAAGCTTCGACTTTCCAATTCGACTTCATTACTGTCATTGTCACCTCAGGCCAAAGTTCCATTCTTTTTGGCGACGTAGCCTCAGAGTCCGTATATGAAAGTGCTATGAAAGACCGGGCCGATTGGAACCGATTCGAACCAGCGCGTCCTAGGGGATCAAGTAGGGTTCCATAGACTGAAGCGCCCCGTATAAAGAAGGTATGACCCTGCCCGACTATTAATGGTTGGACTATGGAACTGCTAAAGCGCCAACATATTCATAAAGGTGACCCTACGTATAATCTTGCTATCTTGCACTGGCCTCGACTCGATTTCCCGCTCCGCCCCTTGAGCGTGATTCTGAGGGATCAGAGGTCGTCATCCACAATCTTTCTATCTAGTCTGGCTCTTCGGACGACGAGAAGAGCTTAAGTGAGGCCAGGTGAGGTCTTGAGGTTCAAGAATGGAAGCGATTGGGCAATAGACCTTGGCGCCTACCCTTAATGAATATTGAGTTGTGATCTACGAACTTGGAACATAAATGGCTTTACTTGACAGTCCCTTTATATAATGGGCTCTGTACTTACTATATGGACGCTTACAGTTGAGGGAATGAAATGAGCTTACTGTCTAATGGCAATTCCATTCGCCGCTAATGAGCTTTTCTACGCTTTCATCTTTTCCCCCCGACGCACGCCCGCCCATACACACACGGACACGCATACAGATTCGAGTTAGGGCTGAGTCTCGCTTTGTTCACCACCGGGGATTCAGAAGGGGACAAAGATGACCGGCAGGCCTATATTTCCCAAGAAGAGTCCCTCATATTCTAATGGTTCTAGTAGGTCCTTGTCCCTGCATGAGTTCTCTTGAAAGCAGGTACCTGCACGGGATTAGGAATTGGTCTTTTCGGGAGTAGAGTTGGGCGATCCGATTCCATGAGCTTACAATGTCTTTCCGCCTTTCCAATGTTGCAAGTATGTGACGCATCAATTCTTCGACCATCCGACTTATGCTATTGAATTATGCCTCCCAAGGTCTGTCAAACCAATCCGAGGGGCTGTAAGCACTGCTCCGTCTCCTTGTAAAATTCATTAATTGCATGAGTCTTGGGATTTGGATGCTTCTGACAATCTGACTTGAGAAGGTAGGTTTATGTGAGTTTTCTAATGACTGGAGAGCAGATGGATTTGGAAAGTCTGAATATGTCGGAATGACTTTCTTTATGAAGTTTGTGTAGAAAGAGGACCTCTTATATATGAGTGTCGGTAGAATTCGATTCCACATTTCTTCTTGGGTGAGTCAAAGGGAAATTCTTGGCCTTCTCATCGAAGTTTGAGCTTCCTCTATTTTTCAGTATAGCAGTGTAGGTAAAAAAAGAGAATTTGCATCTTTTCATACAGTGCTTTTATGGTTGTGACATTGACTCGATTTTCTGTATTAATGGGACGATCGAGGTGCCAATTTGCATCTAAGAGATTATGTACTCCATTTTATTTTCGATGAGACTTCATTTTAACCTTACACATGTATTTGTCACAAGACCTACGCTGCAATCGAACCTATCGAAGAAGAAGATGAATTGTTGCAAGTAGTCTTCCATTTTGTTTTCCTTCAACGGAAGTTTATCTTTCTAGCTCTAGCCATAGCATTGGACGCAGAACGTAGACGTGGGGGACCTAGAGCACTTCCACACCCCCATGCCCGACTAGGACTTGAAACCTAGAACGGATGGTCTATGATAGGAAGCGGGCATGCATAGAGAACATACGAATGGACCATCTTTCTTTCGGGAAGTTCTGTGATAGGCTTCAAACCCAAGGGAAGGTGGCCTATACCAAGAACATGACTGTAGAGGTAATCTTTTTCCCTATTGTAAGTCACGATGGGTAATCAAAGGTAAAGTGTGGGGGAAGGGGGAGACCGTAAGGAGGTATGTTTTGCATGCTTATATGCGATGCACCCAAGCGTTGCCTGATCCAGTACCCGATGACTCCACCGATGGCAGATAGAAATGGTTTCAGGTAAAGAAGTCCAGAGATGAACCTAATATGATTGGGTTCTGCGACTCACATTGGGACCGATACCGAATTTACCCCACCTCGGAGCCTTAGATAGAACCTATATGGAATACAAGTCAATGATGCAGACAAAGCAGGCTATAGGTCAAGGATTCCCACAAATGTTCTCGGTCTTTGCACCCACGTCCTTCGCGGATGGGAAGGATCGGCACAGGACACAAGAGTCTTGCGCGACGCTCTATCGAGGTTGAAAGTTCCGCTAGGTACACATTTCCATAAGCCCATTGACTATCTTGCCTTAGAACTGTCCTAGAGAGGTACGGATGTTCTAATCGGTCTAAATTTCTGCATTGTGCAGGTTTTTACTATCTGCTTGATGCTGGCAAATTAGGAGGTGCTGAAAGCAGGCGCGGGGAAATGAATTGCGTACCGGACATCAACCTACCACACCAAGGGACATGAAGCATTCACAGTCATGAAAGGGCCTCGAAAGAGGGCTGAGATCGAGGCAAAAAGAGACTGCAGGATCCTTCTACATAATTTTCTTAGGAGGCACATGGCGATGGATCCTTTGACCTTGGTTCTGATATACAAGCACCCGGCCCCTCACAACGACGACGAGCCTAGTACCAATTTAGAGAGTAGTAGCGCATGGACTGCGTGGAGAGACAACCTAGCAGAGCAAATGTGCTTTCATCCCTCCTCAGTCTTTCAATTGACTTTGGTACCTGTTGCTGATCGAAAGGGATGTCATTTCTTTTTCCAAACAGTGGCTGCTCATAGGTTGTAGCCGAACATGTATGAGTCTGACATTGCTGCTTTTAATGAGTTGCGACTTAATAACATGCATAAGAAACTCTTGTGCTCTGCGACGAGTAATGTCTCTGCACATTCATTACATATGAGAGTTTGTATTTGTCGTAGCAATGCATAGTTCTAATGTCCGGAGAGGGAAGAGAAGACATAAGCAGGCAGGGCGAGAAAGAGATTCAAAAGATCAATGGACAGCTGCAGAGGACGCGAGACTAGTAAAAACTCCTTCTGAGAGCTGAAAGGAATGCCAGAGGAGGGGAGAAGTCCTTGGTCTCAAAAAGAATTGCGAGGGAGTGAAACTGAAAGCCATTGAAAATTCAACCATCCACCATCTTTGCGGATCCTCATATCCTAAAAACAGGGACCATGCAATCGCTACACCCCAACAATAGCGGCTTCGGGTGGAACGAAGAGCAGCATTGCATCGAATGTACGGAGGAGAAGGGGTCCGAGTGAGCTTCCAATTACCTTTCTTGGGCATTCCAGAATAGACATGTGTATGCTGTTCTAACCTCTGATGTGTCTTTGGTTTTGACAGTCGCACCGCACCCTGGCGACTATGAAAGCCCTTCCCCCATTCTGACTCGCTTTCTTTCATTGGTCTTCGGCAAGGACAGGGCGAATGGCCTTGGTGCCGAGCCACTGGAGGATGCTGCAGAATCGGTTGACCGGGAACCTGAAGCTAAGGAGGGCTTGCAAACTGATGAAAATATCGACGAAGGAGGAGATGATCCAACTCCATTAGAAACTCCCTACCTTGCTAATCCGAGAAGGGACAGGAGAAGGAGGAGCGCGAGTGCAGAACCTTTCTCTAAGCTCTAAGGTAGACGAACTTCTTGCTGAACTGAAGCCGGCCTTGGATACTGCCAAGCAGCACTTGGGGAGAATAGCCGACTACTACGACCAAGTATTCGTAGAGCCTGGGGCCGAGGGCTGACGGATGACCAGAGGCGCGCGGCTGCTAAAATTATTTCTGAGCCTAGAGCCTAGGGTTCTGAACAATGTCCCTTGAGGGTTTCTCTTCTCTTGGTTGGCGGGTCCTACAGAAGGGATCTTGCCATCCTACAAGAATCGATAGAAAGCATTTGCTTTACATTCGGTTGATGAACGGCTTCACAATCTTGTCATTGTCTTGCTAGAAACTTGTGCCGAGTGAACTGTGCTGTGTGACCCTTTTGGAATGGATTCAAACTAAGGCTATCTTTTGATGACCTATGCAAGTCTATTTGTGCCGATTCTCATTTATGCATTGGTCAGTGTATTAGTAGATATGATCTATCAGCCTATGTATTGATTGATGGATCAGTGTCAGATTTGATCTTGTGCTTTCCATGACAGTTGACTTGCAGGATCCTTCGACCCGCATGGACTGCAGGACACGGCCCGCCTGATCGAGTCCCTCACCTGCTTTAATGAAACTCTCTGACAGCGTGGAAGAACCGAAGAGCTCCGATCCTGCTCTGTGTGCGTCTACTCACTCTGGTTCAACAGATATGCGCGTGGACGGCTATCGACGACGAAGCTGCTGAGGTGGATTCAGCGACAAGGGGTTGGGTTCTAAAGAGGAGGCACATACTTGTGCCGATCGTCTTCGGGTCCATTTTTCTCTAAGGTTCTAATCGGCTCCTTATACACGCTTGGTCGTTGTCTCTTTTTTGGTTCTATTCAGCTGTGCAGGGGTCACTGGTGCCTCCTAGTCCTAGGCCACTTCCACCGGGTAGGCGAAGATAGCTCCGGGACTGAACCTTACATGCAGCTGATAGATTCACTACACCGTTACAGTCCATCTGCGAACGAGCCGCACAGACGCAGGTGATTTACTAGACTCACATTGTGGCAAGATGGTGGATTCATCAATCTCCTTTTTCTTACACATGTGCAGGTTCATACATGGCTTTGGGGAGGCCGCTGACCTTTAAGATACCACTGCTTCGACCGAAGGTAATACGACCACTGCAAGACTGGCTTCATCCGCGCATGGTGGAAGAATTAGGATCTCTTCCAGGTGCCGCGCGTCAGGGGTGTCAGAGGCGCCGAGAGCGGGACCTTTGTGCTCTCCGGTGCGTCCCAAGCACCTCCGCGTGATAAAGGATGAGCTCGACGATTTAGACGATGAGGGCGAGGATGACGATGTGAAAGTGATCGCATGAATAACCTGCCTAGTCTTTTGCTAAAGAATCAATCACCCCATTTAGTCTCACTATAGTCATGCCAACCTATTTCAGGTTTGTCATTTGTACAAATGTATTCAATCCCGGATTTCAGGACTCCTAAACTATGTAGGTCAGCTAGTACAAACTGGATTTGGAGCATTTCGTGATACACGCATGCATTAGGCGATACGGGCCTATATTAAACCTTGTTAAGATCTTGGTTCGACAGTTCATTGAAATGAGCAAAGAGTCTTCTTTGCGGAGGGCATGAGGGTCTAAATAAACTGTCCGATGCCAAAAAGCAAGACAAGAAGAATTGTTTCACAGCCTTCCTAAATTACATTGCAAGCAAGAGGGAAAGATCTAAAGATACATCCAGTAATCTCTTCGCAAATGGAAAAGAAGCGCACCATAATGATATTGAGGTCACCCAATTGGAAAGTAGGTAGCAGACAATGTAAACATCTTTCTTTGCGAAACGAAAGACAAAAGACAAACCTTAATATGGGTCTTATACAGGACTCATAGGGGCGGGCGAGCGAGAGCTTACCATTATTGACGAATAGGTACAAGCACTGTTTTTGTGAATAAGGACCCCGACTCTTTTCAGTCCCTCTCATACCTCATTCATAAGAAAGAAGAAAGATCTTCCACTCTTTTTTACTCTACTCCCCAATAAAGACGGAAGAAGACGGCTAGCCAAAGGGTCCTACTATAGTTAGAGTCGTTGAAGATATTAACGGCAAACTAGACGCTCCAGACGTCAGGGGCGCTTGGGTCACTAGTCCTCGGCTTGGGCTCCACATTGCTTGCCTTTGAGGGGATGAGAAACTCGAGATCGTTGGACTCAGTAGTTCAGAATCCATTTCCATTAGTCACTTCAAATATATGCCACTCGGGATCAGCAGAAGAGCAAGAGAGCATTTAACGACTTCTAGGTTTAGGTGTGAGTGAGTCATTCTTATTTGGATCAGTAGAGGCGAGACTGGGCTACGCGTCGAAAGTCCCGGCACGAGTAGTTGGGCTCTTCTCCAACATAGATATGCAAATGCTTCAACTCCGGGGCCTGAGAATTCGACTATTGATAGTTCAGTATGGGCTTAAACGTAGGGCCTTTTCGCTCTTTTGAGTAGTGGGAGTCGGCGAACCATAGTTTCATTTGGAACAAGTCGTGGAGACCATTCAACCATTTCATTGCGGCTTGAAGCACCTAATAAATTTCTAGGCTGGAACAAGGGGGCAGGGGAAAGGAGGATATTCCGCTTTTTCTGAGCCATATAGAAAATCGTAAATGAGCTTACGACTTTGACACTCGTGGGCGGAGAGACTGTAAAGGAGCTTTCAACATTTCCCGGATTAGTAAGGGCCGATCAGATCAGTAGTTTCAATCCGGAATCGTGGAAACGGCAAAGTCCACAAAAGAACCTTTTTGATGCCTTGATGCCTATTAGTGGTCCGTAGTGAAGGGGCGGAGCAGATCAGTAAAGCAGGCCAAGGAAAGGGTTGACTCTTGGTTCCATTGAATTGCTTGTTGAGGGGCGAACGGGAAGAACTATCAAACAAAAGGAGTCAAAGTAGAAGGTTAGTCTAAGCAAATTAAATGAAAGACCGTTTTTTTCTTACCCGTCCCAAAAATCTGACCAAGAACTAGTAAGCTAGCAAGCTCCGCGTCGTATTCAAGGGTCAGGAGAACCGAGGCCTTACTAGAACGACTCTTTGAGGCGCCCGGCGGGAGGAGTGAACCCTTTCTCTTGCGTGGTCTTCTTGGGACCAGTAAATTTAAGGAGGGAATGGAATTTTAAGCGAATTATAAGCCGCCGATTAATGTTGAGTCAATGACTTTAGCCACCTATTCAAGTAGAAAGAAGATCTTAATCTATATCTTAGTCAGCGCACTCCAGAAGGCAAGAAGAATGGGCTCCCTCATATGTTGGCGCTTAAAGATAGCCGGAAGGAAGATTGAAAGAGTCATCTACGTCTACCTCTTTCAGACCCTCAATGCCACGACACGACCCCTTCAGCATTTTCTGATTGACTTCAACGCTTTCAGCCCACAACTCCACTCTACTTCTACAGGCCTCAGTCCCCCTACTACAGGACTCTAGAGGCGAAGGATTATTGAAGGTTGCCTAAAAGACCCACCAATTGCTTTTCTATTTAAGTTGCACTCAGAACTTGGAAGATTTGCCTTCGCGAGGCTACGCTTTTTCCCTTCTAGTAAATGGACTTCAACCTAAAGCACCGCTACGCCAAAACTTACCTTGGCCTTGCTTTAATGCTCCAAAAGTGATTGGAAAGAGACTGATTCAGAGCCTTACCAAAAAAAAGGAAATCTAAGAGCCTTGCTCTTTCTTTCTTTTGAACTAAAATTTTTGAATGGTCTGATTCACCTATAAAGCCAAGAACTTTGACTATTTCGCTCTCCTTGCTTAAATCTCTGGACTCTTCTCGCTCCGCCCTCGTCAGGCTCCTTTCCGGACTAGAATTACAACTCTTACAGAGTCTTCCGAAAATCCATTTCTCTTCAAACCTTTCTTGATGAAATTTTTCTTCTTGGCTTTCAGTTTCACTGCCTTTATAGAGGTTTTTCTCAATCGGCAACAAGTGGACTAATAAGAATCTTGAGTTGCAAATTTCTTTGTGCTTCTTCCTAGGCTGGTGCTTAGTCTTTCGACTCGAAGGTTCATATAGTCCTGCTCAAGCTCCTCATCCGACTATGCGGCCTATCTCAGGGGCGGGGCCCGTAGGAAGCGAAAAAGGGAGTTCTTTCCTTTTCCATTGGGCTATGTTCTTGCTTGCGAAAAGAAAGAGCTTATTTCAAAACTCCGTCCTTACAAAGAACCTATTGAAAGAACTAGTGCTTGCCCGGTCTTCCTCAGCAGCGCCGTAGTCGTAGGATGAATGATGAGACTCAGAGTCACCCCTCCCCTCATCGCCACCTCTGTACCTTTCCCACTCGTGCCCGCCGCCTTCTCGCTATTGAATTCGATTGTCCCCTTTCATCGTACTACCGCTTGTCCCACCTCGGAAAGATCATCTCCCTCTCTCTCTCAGATGGGAGTCAGGAACCGCCCGAAGCATCTGAGATTGGAAAGGGAGCGAAAGGCCACTACGTTCTTAAGTCCTCCGCTATAACAGGCGACAAGAAAACCAACACTATTCCCCCTCCTATAGTTCTTGGGCCTGATCGATCTTCTCCACTACTTTGCTCTGCGCCCACAGACTCTTCTACTACCTTCAAGAACCCTTGGACTCTCTATTGAGCTTATCTAATTCGACCAGTACACTGCCTCAAGTTCAGAGCGCCACTAGGTTTCAGTTCTTATTGAATGAGTAAGAAGCTGAGTGACTCGCGCAAGATTCTGCTTAGTTCCATTGCTAGCTGACTAGTTCAGTATGGGGCTAAGGGAAAGTCGCTCAATATTCAAGATTGGTTCTATGAAAGGGCAGTGGACTTTTCTGAATATCTTGCTATTCCATCTTTTTTTGCTTCAAAACCACTCGAAATAGAAAGGGTTCAGATGGAGCTCCAGTCTCAATGTGCAAATCCAAAGTGAAAGATCTTGCCCTTTATTAGTGTGGAAGACCTTTACTCCCGGAGACCTCTAGCTCCCCTGCTTCATAGTCGATGGTCTTCTTAGTCCACTTGATTCAGACTTCAAATATGGCTTAAGACTCCTGCAAGAGATATGAGCTTAAATTCTGCTCCTGCTTTCTCCTTATCCTTCTTCAAGAATTCGATTTCAGTTGTAATTACATTCCCTTGACTTCCGATTTGCGAAAGGTCTTCTCACCTATGATGAGACTGCGAATGAAGTTTTTGCCCTCCTCTACAGTGACTTGAGTAGGGGGCATTGAGAGTCCTTCCTCAGTGTCTAAGAAAGCCGCGAAAGATTTCAAAACGGATAAGAAAGTGCAACTTCATTATTAGCTCCTTTCCATCCCTAAGTCCTGCCCTCACCGAGTTGCGCCTCCTAAATAAGGATCGTAGACGGAGGATGAAAAGAAGTCGTGGCATTAATAAGCCCTTAAAAAGGAGTCTTGCTCCAAACTGAGACTTAAATAAAAGCAAGAAGATCTTGACTATAAGGTGCATTAGTCACCCGAAAGACCTTTTCGCGTCCAATTCCCTTGCACCGCCCAGCCCTTGAGTCTCGTACTGAGAAACTCATTAGATCGCTACATGGAATTCCGCTCTCTCCCTCAAAGAGTTGTCCGTGGACCTTCGTCTACCCTAACGAGAACATTCTGTTTCATTTTTGCGTCAAATGAGTTGTTACTTAAGTGGCTAAGACTCTTTCTTTCATCTTTTCCCCTTTCTTTAGCCTAGAAAAGCTTAGTCCGCCCCCCAAAGCATAATGTTGCGCTGGAAAGATTCTGACTATAAGAGACAAATGCCACTCCAAGTCCACGAAATTCCACCCCTTGAATACTGAAGCAAAGAAGAATACAAGCCTTGATTCTACGACCAAATATTCTAGCTCTTTTCAGTCTCAGGTCTACCCCAAGAAAGGTATGACCCCCGCCCAGCAATAGTCACCGCTCTGCCCCTTGGAGTTTGAAGCTCTATGAAGGGGATAAGCTAAATAACACAACTCCAGAGAAAGTGCAACTCGTACTGCTCTGCACTTGCCTGGGTTTCATATAAATATACGGACTAAACCCCTGAACCCTGTAGTTGACAGCCAGAACTCTGAATCGAGTCGTCGCGGCTTACAGCACCTGGCTGCTGCAAATAGTTGGCTAACCCCTTCCAATAGTCTCCCCCCCAAGACAAGACCTATTATGTTGTGGCATCTCTCCCACGAGCTCCCTTACCTCTGACGGGGTCCTTGCGAATAAGGAAAATGGCTATATCTTATGGGAGACCCTAACCCTAACCCGGCGTAGGAGTAGAAGGATGATTGCTTGCCCCTTTCCTTTCTCTTTGTTCTATCACTGACCAGATGATAAAGGACCAACGACGATCCTTGAGGATAAGTAGTAGTAGTAGTAGGTTGAAGTGGAGGCAGAATCGAATGATGACGATAGAGAGAATGAGACAAAGCCTAAAGGGGAGAGCACTTAGACATTTCACTTTGAGTACGGGGAAGTCTGCAGGTAGGAATTCCTCCGGGCGTATTACTGCTTTTCACCGAGGGGGTGGATCGAAGCGATTGCAGCGAAAAATGGACCTGAAACGCAGCACTTCGTCTATTGGCATTGTAGAAAGGATCGAATCTGACCCTAATCGTTCTTCTCGGATCGCTCTAGTACGATGGATCGAGGGGGTGCAGCTCTGCCGCCAGAGGACGATGGAAGAGTTCGCGGAGCCGCCTAAGATCCTCGAATCTAGCACGGCCAACATCTTTTGCCTTTTTTCCTTCCCTCAAAGAAAGGCCCAATCCAAGTGCTTGCTTACGCTTTCTGTCGTGGTCTGCCTTCCTACCTTCATGCCTCCTTGGTCGACCTGCGCAGGAAGCAAAGAAACTTGCGCAAAGGACCTTTTCTTCTCTGCCCTGTCCTCTCCCTTGGCCAAGGTGGAGACTGGATCCCTTTCCTTCGGTCGCTCTTTGGGTTTCCCAAGGATAAGGGTTGCTGGGGCCAAGCCCGCTTTCTTCGCTCCTCGAATGAGAGAGAAAGTTCTCGGAAAAAGGACCTTTTCTCTTTGCGATATCCGAAAGTGGAGAAGGCATTTCGTTCTCTGGGCACATAGGATGAAACGTAAAGCTGCGCTTTCTTGGCGGAGTTTGAGACAGCAAGAAACTTTAGGGCTTCTTGGAGCTGCGGAGCCTAAGGAATCGAAGCCGAAGGCGGATCGAGGTAGCTTGCCTGCCAAGCCTATAGGCGAAGGGACGAAGGATGGAGCGTGCAAAGTCGATCGTGCACCTGTCGTGTGACCCGTTGGTCCTAAGCCATGTCTTTCGCGAAGCGACCCGCCTAGAAACTCCTTTTCGGGAGGCACTAGAATGGAACTTCGATCTGATGCGGGTATCCAATCCCGCCGCTGAGATGTCCAGCGGATTCCGTGGCCTTGACGAATGGCCGGCCACCCTTCTTCTTAGAAGAGCAAAAGGCCCGGGGCATAGCAGGATGAACCAATGTGAATGAGTGTAAGCTTCGTTGCCCGAACACGATTGGTGCTGACCACACTAGGTGCTACCCTGGTAGCAAGAGAGGCCAGGCGGTGACAATTGAGAGGTTGTCACTGAGCATTCCGTCTCACACGGGAAGAGAGGTCAAATGGCAAGGCAAAAGGCCATAGGCCCGTGTGGCTCCTCGCGGAGTATAGCTCACATCCAAAGATCGGATTGGGGAACGGGGCAAGGCCCATGAAGCTCCGGCGGAAAGGGAAGGCCTGCCAGGCCCTATGCCCATGGGTGCAGGATTCTTCGAAAAAGCGCGGGCTGACTCGGAGACCTGGGACCTTGCCTTAGCTACGAATGAAGGGAAGCTCGAATAGCTTTCTCCGCCAGTGCCAGTCGGGGTCGGACAACTAAAGCTCGCAAAGCTTCCATGCCACACTTAGGAAACTGAATTCAGTAGTCGGAGCGACTTGTCGAGTTTAGAAAGCAGCTTCTTCTAGTCGGCCCTCCATGCCTCCCTTCATTTGCTTGCTTGCCTCCGTAGAGCAAAAACCATCCATGAAGAACCATCTGCCAAAGGGGACGGGAAAAGCCTGCACGGAAGCATGGAGGTGGGAAGGACATTTTCTATACCAAAGCGAGAGCGAAGCCTCATTTTAAGGGCCCATAGGCGAGGGGAGGAAAACCCGGGATGGGAAAAAGTACGAACTCACTTATCCGTCTACAAAGGGAAAGGCGTCGGTACGGAGTCAGGTCCGCTGTGGAGGCGTCGGATTTCAGTATTCACCGAAAGGAAGAAGTCAGCGAAAGTGAGCTCGTCACTAAGAAAGCCGAGAAAGGTAATTCAGAATTAAGAAAAGCAAAGAAGTCAAGGGCGAAAAGCACGACGAGAAGAGGCTAACGGAGCTTGGACTAATAGGGTCGGGGTCTTTATCGAAGAGGAGTTTGGATATAGTAGTGGATCACCTTCTCTAATAGCCCCGTTGAAGGCGATGGAAAGTTGTGAGCTTCGACCTTCTTAGGAAGAGCCGTACGAGGCAGCTCACGTACGGTTCGGGAGCCGAGCCACTGCACTGGGGCTTAGGTCAACACTTATATATTAGCCAGTCATCAATTGGAAGCGGGTCAGATGGTGATGAATTGCGATTGGTCCAAACCTTCTAAAAGCGGCTTCTTGCGACCTGCCCAGAATGCCCATACATACCTTCGGTTCCAAGACCTTGTTCGCACAGCGAATAAAGGTCGGGTTGAAGGGAGCAGTCAGCTGGCAGCTTCTTGGCCACGCCCCACACTTGATCGAAATTCTCAAGTCGGAAATAGCATACCATTAGCTGATATACCTATGGGAACATGGGTACATGATATTGAATGTCATCCAGGTCAAGGCGCAAAGCTGGCTCGAGCCGCAGGAACTTATGCGAAAATAATTAAGGAGCCAGCCTCACAATGTCTTGTGGAGCTACCTTCGGGTCTTGAAAAACTCATAGATTCCCGATGCCGAGCTACTATTGGTATTGTTTCAAATCCCAACCATGGTGCACGTAAGCTTAGAAAAGCAGGACAAAGCCGGTGCTTAGGCAGACGCCCCATTGTTCGTGGTCTTGCAATGAATCCAGTGGATCATCCTCATGGAGGAGGTGAGGGGCGCACAAAAGGAGGTCGACCTTCGGTCTCACCTTGGGGGAAGCCCACCAAAGCAGGATTTCGGGCAGTAGTGGGGGTGGGGAAAGGCTGAATTTCCTTCATGCCACGACGATCTATATGGAAGGGCAGTTTTGTAGATGCTTTCCTCTTTAGAATTAGGAAGAAGAGAGAGAGTCTGGTGAGCAGGAAAATTTGGTCACGTAGATCTTCTATTTCGCCGGAATTCGTTGATTGCTACGTACTTATTTACAATGGAAAAACTCCTGTTCGTTGTAAGATCACTGAAGGAAAGGTTGGTCATAAATTTGGAGAGTTTGCTTCTACACGGCCTTCGAAAACAAAGGGAAGAAAGGGGAAAAAGTCCAGTCGTAGCGCCATATGGCACGAAAGGGAAATCCGATTTCGGTAAGACTTGATCTGAATCGTAGTTCAGATCCAAGTCGGTTCAGTGAGGGCGACCGCGAAAGTCACCGAAGGGGTCCGGCATATATAAGACGGATCTTTCTACCATATGACAAATGGGAGGACCTTGCAGATGTACGGGACGGACACGACTTCTTCGAACGCTAGAAGACCACAGGGAAAACCCTGGACATTAGCATGTCGTGAAAGTGCAAGAGTAACAAGGGGCGGGCCTCTTTCGACCCTGGCTCCGGGGCACAGTGGAATGTAGATATCATGAAGGCGAGGTCCAGGATACCAGGCCGACCGGGCAAGCACTCCCCTAATGTGCCGATCGCTAGCGCATCCGGGGCACAGGCGCCCAGCGCCGCAGGAGAGGCAGTCACGGATCTGAGAAGTGCGTCTTCGGGTCGGAGCCTAGCCCCAGGAAAGAAAAACAAGTGGGTCCGTGAATAAACCGAAAGACTCGCAAAGAAAAGAAAAGATTAGCCGCACTATGCTCCGCTTCAACAAATCGGGGGAACCGGTGAACCACGCGAGCGGCTTAGATGCGTGGGACAGAGGGATCGTAGTACCAGATAGCGCTCCCATGCAGTGGAAGGGAAGGAGCCTAAATCGACCCTTTTTTATTCACAGACACAAAAGCACAGTACAAAGAGATTGGACTCTCGGATGAGACTAAGCAGCTACCCTTCCTTCTTCCCAATCGCTGGACCAAAGGTGGAATCATCGCTTTTTCTTTCAGAACCTGACCCTAGAATGATTAAGACATGAAAGCATCTCTAAAGTGCAGCCTAGTTTCACAGCCAATTCTAGAATCGAAAATCAAAGACACTCACTTTTAGGGACGCTCAGTAAAGAGAGTTCTAGAGTCGTATCGTATAAGACGCGCGCTACAAAAAAAGGGCAGCCAGCCAAGCCAGTTCAAGTTAGTGGCAAAGAAGAGAGGACTCAAGTACTGACCTCTCAGGGGGCTTTGGCCCGACCTTGCCTACGCTTGCAGCTTGAAGCATGGAGATTCTGAAGATCTAAAGAATCCATGCCATGCCCCTGGAGCGAGACTCTATCCAGAATAAGGAGCTAGGCGGCGGCAAAGAAAGGGGGCGGGCCGGCCGGTCGGGGCCTTGGCGATACGTTCTTCTTTCGAAGCCTTTTGCCAAGGTCAAAGCCTATTCCTGCTGCAGGGGAAAGCAAACCGACCCCCAGCCCAATCTTGTACCAGTTCCTTCGCAGGTGGGCCCACTTAGGTTAGGGTCAGTTCAGTTCTTACCAAGCTGAGGTGTGTCATGCTTCTTCTCGGTCGTTTTTCATGCAAGCCCGACCTCTGCTGTCTTCATTCAGGTGGACTTGGCAGTGCTCCTTTCTCAAAGCAGAACCGGAAGACCACAGCCGCGAACTTCAGAGCTCACGCTCAAAGGACGAAAAGATGCAGAGTAGTGCTTTGCCTGGCACGAGTTCTGGGAGTGGATCAGCTTATCTGAACTGGGAAGGTTAGCGGGCTAAGCCTATCACGAGCTGCGTCGCTGCTTGATCGGCGGTGAGGAGCATCTGGGCAAAGGATGAAGCGCTTTTACTTTGTCCCCCGGGATCCACCACAGGTTGGGTTTGAGAGCCGTGTGATGGGTCACTATCCTGCACGGTTCGGAGAGCACTTGTCTGTAGTCTGCGTTGCTGAATGGAAGCCCCAAAGAAGCGGCTCTTCCCACGGCCTCTGATTTTAGGCACCATTGACTCTATTTATTATTATGGTCAATCAGTGTATCAAGATGTCAATCTTAGATCTTCTTTCGGTTCGATACGTCCACCTACAAGACTGACCTTTGGCTTTCGTCTCGGTAGGTGTCTTATTCTACATTTTCCAAAAAGGACATTCATTCATTTCTTTCTTCCCCGTCGACCACTCCGACTGAAAGGACGCGACAAATCAAGACCAGGAAAGGAGAAGGGCCGGTGGTGGGCATTTGGGAAAGTCGGGCCGATCGGGTGTCTTCATTCAAGCGAGGGTAGAGAGCAAGAACGAAACGAAGTGGGGGCAAGGAAAAGAGTCGAGTCGATCAGGCTCGACGACCGGGAGAAGCAAAACGAAATCCGGATTTGGCCGAAACCGATGCAAGGCTATCGATACCATGACCGATCACCATCGAGAAAGAAGCATTTTTGCGGGGCGCATCCGAAAGACGCAAATCACATAGCCTTCCTGATAGAAAATGACGACTCCTCCAGAAAAACTCAGTTATTCAAGTTCTTTTTACCAAAACCCTACCAAATAAGGGGCCCGACCAGTCATCTACTAAAAAGGACCCTACCCGCTGTGCGCCCCTCCTTGAATTATTCGGTCATGCAATACTTATTGAAGACAAAGAACCAAATGCATTTCGACCCCGTCTCCGTTCTCAATCATTTCGTGGCACCGGGTGTGGCTGAACCAAAGACGATGGGGGGAAGTCAGTCAGGAAGGAAGGAAAAGAGAATACGCTCTCGCATCGCTTTTTTTGTGACCAGCGAGAAGGCCAAAGCCAAAAAGAGCTTGATCCACTTCAAAAGCTTGGCAAATGATCTTCGCTTCGCGGGAAGAACCAAAACAAAGATCTCGCTCTTTCCTTTCTTCGGTGCGACCTATTTCTTTCCAAGGGATGGGGTGTCTAAGAACTTGATTGTGGAGTATGCCCGGGAAGAACTCCTAGGTCAATTAAGGATCAAATCTTGGAACCTCATCGGTCAGGCCCACGGAGCGGTAATGGAATGGTTAGAGAAATTCATAGACCTAGGTGGGATAGGAGAATTGATAGAGGGAATAGAGATTATGATAGAGATCATACTGAGAAAGAGGAGAATTCCATACGGGTACAACTACTATTTTCAGGAAGTTCAAAAAATGCGATCTGTTTTGGCTAATAGAACAAAGACTCATACCTTAATTGAGTCGGTAAAGATCCAATCTCTTTATCAAAGTGCTTCTCTGATTGCTCAAGACATCTCTTTTCAACCGAGGTGCTTCAAGCAAATCTCATTTCGTGGAATTTTTTCTCAAATTGTGAAGGAGATTCCATTAAGAATGCCAAAAAGGGTTGAGGGGATACGTATTTCTTGTTCTGGTCGATTAGGAGGTGCGGAAATAGCTAGAACTGAATGCGGAAAGTATGGAAAAACATCTCGTCATGTATTTAACCAGAAAATCGATTATGCTCCTGCTCCAGTCTCCACTCGTTACG
This sequence comes from Thalia dealbata, assembly GCA_030544415.1. NCBI lineage: Eukaryota > Viridiplantae > Streptophyta > Magnoliopsida > Zingiberales > Marantaceae > Thalia > Thalia dealbata. Next base: position 243,757 of record JARKGZ010000009.1, on the reverse strand, counting down.
GAATTTCAGGTGTCAAAGTGCGGATCTCATATAGTCCAAATCGGAAGGGACGTGCTATATCCGAAACGTACGAAATTTACTAAATCGAGTAAAGGCAGATGTAGTAGGGGTCGCGAACCGGACGGTACACAACTGGCTTTTGGAAGATATGGCACAAAAAGTAGGAGAGCTGGTCGTCTTTCATATCGAGCCATTGAAGCAGCGCGTCGGGCTACAATCGGACAATTACGAATAAATGGTAAGATATGGGTCAGAGTTCTCCCAGATCTTCCTATTACGGGGAAACCTACAGAAGTTAGAATGGGAAGAGGAAAAGGAAATCCTACGGGTTGGATTGCTCGTGTGTCCACGGGACAAATCCCATTTGAAATGGATGGTGTGAGTTTCTCAAATGCTCGACAAGCCGCTACATTAGCGGCGCATAAACCATGTTCGTCAACCAAGTTTCTTCAGTGGTCGTAAGGTCATTGCTTAGTGGGGAAGGACGGGACTCAAAAAAATTTGGCCTTGTTCCTGAACGACGGAAGTGGAAAGACTAGAACGTAGAGTTTAGGGGCAGAGCGAAAGGGAATCGCCGAAATTGTACTAAGAAGCAGGCGTACGACCACGTGATGGTGTCATTTTGCCGGCACTCCAAAGTCACAGTCACATAAGTCAGAATAAGAAAGAGAAGAGCTCAAATGAAGGACTCTTTACGGCAAGACCGACTCTTGATCCAAACTGGAATGTGAACAGACCAGACGGATTCGCGAGCGCACCTAACGAAAACTTTCGCCGTCTAGTGTTTTCCAGGACTCGAACGGAACCACTGAAAGGACCGCTCGCCTACTGACTTGCCTAGCTGCCGAAAGCAGAAGCTAGAAGCACTAGTAGCGGCCCGACCCGAAAAGAGAGTCTTTCTACGATTACCGAGAGACCCGAAAAGCTCTCTCCACGCAAGCAAAGGCAAAGGATTGGATGATCTGCAGAATGAGCAAGGGCTGGATTCGAGGTACGATATCACAGACTACGATTCCCTTTCCCACGAGAAGGGGTCGATGGGTTCAGACATCTTGGCTCCGTGAAATTGGTTTGGAGGGTCTCTTTTTTACTCCATACAAGGACCGAGTTCTTCCCCTAAACAATCCATCGTCTCCATAATCCGGGGGTCATGAGTCTACTATCTTGGAACTGCCGAGGGCTGGGGAAAGAGCAGACAGTTCGCTTCCTCGCCAATTTGGTGAAAGGCAAGCTCCATACTCCGTGCGTCGAAGAGTCGTATAGAGGGCCCATTGTGCTTGAGTGCAGCATCGGCTTAGTCCTTTTTCTGACCATGTCCCCTTGCTCATGCAAATCCTTGATTCTAGATGTGAGGTTTAGCTAGTCACCCTACAAGAGAAGATCAATGAGGTTGAAAATATGTGGCTAAGGGATGATAGATGCCTGCAGGTCACAGAGAATGCGTGGAAGGAGCGGGGGGAGGCGCTGGAGCTTAAAGACATGCTAATCGCTTTATGCTTGGAATAGACACTAATTTGGCAATCTTCAACATAAGATCATTGAGTGCATTAAAGATAGGGCCTTGATTGATGAGCTGAGTAGAAAGGTCGGGCGAATTTTAGAATGAGAGCAGGCTTAAACTACACAAAGGGGAGATTGGAAGGAAGGAGTTCTTGGAGACTTTGGAGGCGGACCGAAAGACCAAGTTTTTTCAGGCTTAGTAGGAGTAGGAAAAAGGTCTGAGCTCTTGGAGGGACCGAGGAACGGCTGCTATCTAGTCCAGCTCCTTCTCCCGGCTCTTCGCATCGAGTAGGGGGGCGGAAGTCTGCGAAGCTATTGCTATTGAAGCGGTTCTTTCGAAAGCTAAAAATTGGGTTTGTTTAGGCAGAGGGACGCAGTCTTTCAAATGAATCCGGACAAAGCGCCTGGCCGGGCCTCAGCTCAGAAAGATTGGCACCTGATCGGGAAGGGTTTTTCAAGATGGTAGACTTCCGGCTGAACTCAATCGGACCTTCCAAGAATGTGAGTCCCATGCCTCCTTACTTCCACAAAAAGAGTTTCTTCTTCGGTTTCAGATCATAACTCAGGTCTTAGCAAATCCCTTTCCAATCAAAATTAGAGAATATTCGTTCGATCTCATGCTGAAAGGGGCCTTTCTCCCTCTCTCGCTTGCATTATCCTCAACAAAGAGAGAAAGAAAAGGATTGAAAGCGGTGAAACTCGCCTATCCCCCAAGGCAACGAAGAGAGTTGAATAGCTCTATCTTATTGGGGCGCTGGATGGGCTTCAATGAGGCTTAAGAAAGGCCAGTCTTAGTTATTCGATTCCTTTTCTCTGGGTCTGGAGGTTTTTCCTCAAAGAGGCCTGCGCCAAGGGGACCCTCTTTCGGATTTGTGTGCCCACGCATTACTGAGGAAGGAGGGTCTCATTCAGGGTCTTAAGGTGTGCAGAGGGCAGGACTTAGGGATGCTACTGCGGAGCCGTCGCTCCTTCGCCTATTTTATGCTGATGACAGTTTCCTCTTGAAAGAGCTGGAAGAAGGCAGGAAATTTTTTAGAATGATTGAAGTGGGACAACCTCTTCTTCAGTGGAAACCTTGACTGTAGCACGAAAAACCATAGAAAGTAGAAATGCCTACTCATTTCGACTACGAATTCTAGGCCCTTCATCACTTTTGAGTAGATCGCCTCTTTCTGCCAATTCCAATCGGGAACTGAAAGATCCATTTCTGAGCCACTTCTCTAAAGTAATCTTAAATGTGCATTTTGTGGACAAATCCAGAATGATGCCCCCTACGTTTAAGCTCGAAAGGTTACTTCCCCTACGTTTAACGGTTCGCCTTTCTGCACCGATTGCAAGAGGAGAAAGTAGAACCCCCCGGTGGGATGGAAGCAAGTAAAATAGAATTGAGAGATTGACTTGACTCAGAAAGTACTCTCGGGACTTCTCTTTCTGAACTGCTTTCCTTCTTCTTTTTAGAGTCCCCCGTAAGAAGCTCCGCCCTGAACTAATGACGCTACTGCCTTGCCCTTGCTCTTGGATTCGAGGGGCCGCAGCAAGTGAAATAGAATATGTCCTTTCTGCTTTCAACGTAAGACTCTTGTAGATAAGTTTAAATTTAGGAGCTTTCATCTCTGCATCCCCCAAAGAGAGGTGCCCTCCGGAAGCCTTCTTTCTTGGGGTTGGAATCCAATTTCCTTCCCTAACTTTACCACTATTATGTCTCGACGACTACTAAAGCTTCAAGCTCTCTGTCAAGCGACAACAAGGCTGCTAGTGAAGAAAACCCCTCTATTAAAGGCCACTATCTTCAGGGGCAGGGGGCAGAGAGAAAGACTGGAAGGCGCCCGGCTTAGGCCTTTCTGACATCGACTATGTTGGGGATAGGATCAAGCAACTATAGGATAGGTGGGACCGGCTCAATCTGAAAGGGGGACAGATGAGCTTAGAACAAGCCCACGGAGCGGTCAGAAAGAGATGCATTTTGGGAGCATAGTAAGGGGACGAAGCGGCCAACTCAGGGGACTCTAAAAAGCGGCCTAGTGGAAGCCTCATTCATCTCTTTTCTCAGAAGAGGTATTTAAGCACTTGAATTCTTCTGAAAGCCTTATGCTTATTTGGTGCTTACCCTTATTTAACTCTATGGGCTTCTACTATGAAAGTCAAGCAATTTTACTTCGACTCTCAATCAGGCTAGCTTGTCTAGCGGTTTTCTCAGGCGCGGAGCGACGGCGAAAGGGGCTTATGGCTTATAGTCAAGTAGTATACGGAGGGTCAGCAGGAGGTTCCATTCCCCCCCTCTACTCTAATAATAAGCGAGTGATTCAAGTCATTAAGCCAGACCCCCTTTATGAAGCTTGAGCCGGTCTAGTGAAAGTCCCAGCCGAGAAGTCATATCTGAAGTAACTTGCCTGGAAGTAGAAGTAAAATATTCCCTTTTTCAAATAAGCTAAGAGTACTACGCCTCTCTCTTTTCCGTTACAAGCCTTCGCCGGCAACTAGAGTTCTTGCTGCTAGTGGACCTTCCTTCCAGCTATTAATGGCCAGAGAAGGAAGATAAGGGCGCGCTTAAACTGAAAGTAGTCATAACGCTTACTTAACCTACTTAAACACTTCTCAGTAAGGGCCTAGCGAATATATAAATTTCGAGTCTTTCTGCCAAGACAAGAATCGTTTTCGACTCTAAGGTCCCCGGGTTTCATAAGCTATGAACTTAACTCCGCATCCCCCTGGCGCTTTCATCGAGGGTCTTCAAGCCCTGTCGCACAAGCTTCTAGTCAAGAAGAGCGAGTGATTCAAGTCATTAAGTAGTCCCTGAAAGTAAAGTAAGCAGGCTAGCTTGTCTAGGAAGAAAGTGACACAGAAAGAAGAGAAGAAATAAGCTTTTTGAACTTGCTATCGTGCCGCCTGACTGATTTGAAGGGCTTACCAATAGACAGACGGGCTTTGGAATATGTAGTCGAAACCCCTTGAGGTGCGCCTCCCGCAAGATCTATTTCACTTCGTTTTGGCGCATAGACTCTTTTAGGAAGGGCATGAGACGGGGACAAGAAAGCTAAGTGGATCCGTTGGTCAGGAAAAGTGGAATCGTTCTACTTCTTTCTTTTCTTAGATCCACCACCCTTTGCCAAGACCAAGGTAAACCCTGTGGTTTTCCTTAAAAGCAAGGGAATGTAATTACAACTGAAAGCGAGCGGAAAATAATAATTCTATGGGTGACTAAGCTGTACGAGAAAGTGTGTTAGGTGTCTTTCTAGCGAGCATTCTTGACTTAGTACTGAATAGTGGATTTGCACGCGGAAGAACTGAGGAAGCGTGTCAGGGTGGCGGCAGGAGAACTTTCCTTTACCTTTTGCTGGACTGGATTCCGTGTCATCTTCTTTCTCGCCCTATTAAAAGAAGCAGTACGGAAGCAAAAGACCTTTTTTCTGGTCAGGACGAGCTCTACTTCTACCGATGCTACCATACCTGACTCCGATTCTTCCGCCTTGATCCCACACATGGATCTCTGGGACAAAGACACATACAAAGACCAATTAGAGAATCTGTTCATCTGAGGCTAGGGTCTTATGGGAAAAACTGTACTTGTTGTGGTTCGAGGGTTGTACGTGCTTTGAAAGCTGCTAGGTCGGAAGAATCGGAAAAAGACTCGAAAACGACACCCTTTCTCTAGCGGCCTCTTGGCTTCTTTCTTGACAGCCTTATCCAACCTTATCCAAGCCCGTAGCTGCTCCTTTCTTTCGGACAGCTAGAGCACCGACAGATAGAGCGAAAAGTCAAGTCTCAGGAAAAAGGGAAAGAAGCGAACGAAGAGAAGTGACCAAACGAAGGCAAGCGAAGTGAACCTAAGGTCAGGATAGGAGAACTGAGCTAGTAAAGTTGACGAAAGGGGCTGAAAGCCGTCCTACTCCTTTTTTGTTGAGAGGTTTAGGCATTTGGCAGCCTGGTCTCGGGTTTCATTCGTTAGTATACCGGCGAGGGTGACTAGCGTTCTTTATTAGCATTGGTGTTGAGACTTTCGGTGCTTCCTAGGCTCAGAGGTCTTTCCCGAGGTTGCCAAAAGAAAGCGGCGGAGAAGAGCGAATTCTCTTTTTACCTAGCTGTCCTAGTCCTAGATAGAGGGTCCGTCCGCGCAATCGGAGCACTAAGCCGAACTACTGCTTTACTCCTTTGATTTGACCTTTCCATCTACTAGTCCTACTCCTGCTGGTTCTTTCGGATTCTGTGCCTCACACGTGCGAAAAGAGCTCTTTCTTTCCTCCCCTTCTTTAATGGATAGTCCTTCTGAGCCTTGTCCGACCAATCAATTCTTTAAAGGGTCCTAAGAGATTCTTTCTTGCAGCCTACTCAAGGAGGATGAGTCCCTTACCGGTCCCTTCCAAGAAGAAGATTGAACTTGGAATGGCCTGGCATCCGAGAAAATGGGAAGCCTAGAGTCCGAAACTAAAGACATGGGCCTTCGCCTTCTTGGATCTATTGAAGAATGCTGCGAACCTGAGTGAGAATTCCAAGGTCCCAGTCTCCTTGCGCGCAAAGTAAACCTCATAGGGATCGTGATTTACTCTATAAGGAGTTGTCACGCGCTTTCCTTTGGGCGGCAGTATTTCAGTATTTTGGACTGGTGGGTGTGCTTCAATTTCGAGCTTGTGAAGCTTTCCGACACTTGAAGGGAGAAGAAAGAAGTGAAAGAGTAGAGTGTAAGAGTGCCATCCTTTTAGTCGATCAGGGCTTCTTGCTATAGGGCGTCGAATTCCACAGATTACCAGGAAGGGACAAAGTGAGGCAGTGTAACTGTAAGCGAAGAGGAAGGAAGAACTCTGATTCTTAGTCGACGGGAAGTGTTTTCCAATTCCAAAGTAGCACAAGTCACTAAGACCCTATTTGGATGTATTGGACTTTTGTCTTTCTTGTCGCTTTCTTCTTACTGGCTTGTCCCCAAGTTCTGATTAGGCTCCTTTGTCGACTCATGGCAGATCCTCGATCTAATCAAGCCTTACTCGAATCAGGCTCGTCTTTCGAAAGCAGCAGAGAGTCAACCAATGAGGTCGAGGTACCAGTCGAACAAAACGCACAGTCGAGTGACAGCTAGCCCGAGTCGACGACTCGGGAGTGGGCCCAAAACTCCGAATTAGAGAAGCGAGCTCTTTGCTCCTATCCGAAACCGAGAAAGAAAATTAGCTCCAACCTACTCCCGGGAGACCTGAGAGAATGCTATCAACATTCTGAATTAGACAGAAGCACTAAATCCTGAATTCAAAGAAGTTAGAGTCATGGAAAAGAAGAGGTAGTTAAACTAAAGAGATCTTCTTTCACATTCTTCTTGCCGAGCCGAACCTAGAAGCTATTGACTAGGAGTCCCCTTCTAACAATATTCGAGAGGAGGTTGAAGAGACAGTCAAACCTAACTTCAATCTCTTGGAACGAAGCCTAGTTTGGGATCTTTCCGAGCAGGGTCAATGGACAACGGGGATGGAATAGCTCTTGGATGCTTAGGACACCCAGAGAAAGAAGGGCTTACTAATAGCTTTGAACCACTACTAAATAAGCCCGAACTACCAATCAAGCAAGTCAAAGTCTTCGATTTCGGAGGGACGAAGGTTCTTTCGAAATGATAGATGACCCGCTCACCACCTAAGACTCTTTCTTTCGTTGCATTTATGTGTCGAGGTCGAACCTCTCGTGAACCTCAATTCGATTATGAGATTTCTCATTCTGGCCGAGTGGATCCAATATGTTATGTCTACTCAATGACCTCTCGCTCTGCTCTACCCTTTCGCGAACCCTCATTCAACCTTTCTCAGTCGAAAGAGCCACGAATCCCTCGAGAAAGTCTTCGGGCATATGTCCAACTGTCCTAACTTCCGGAATCGCGCAGAGACTATAGCTCTGATTGTAGGGATTGGCGGACATTGATGGCTGTGAGATGACATAAGCTCTGAACTTCTTTCTAGTGTGGGTTCATTACTAACATTCTATCGGAAGGTAGAGCAAGCTTGAGGCGGCCGAAGGCATTTGATTTGACCCTTGGAACTGGCCTTTCGAAATGGGTAGAACTGATGCCGCACCGCAAATAGACCGATTTGACCATTCACTCATCCATGAACTAGATCGGAAGCTGCTTCTCGTTCTGAGGTTATGAGATGGGAGGTCAATAAAACACTTCTCGCAGGTTTTCGATTCTTTCAGTCCTTACCGGGCTCAAGGGGCGAAGCGAAGAATTCATACCTTCTGCAAGCTCAAGGCCAGACAGAAGAGTCCAGCTGGATTCACAGGCAAAGCAGACTGACTTAGCACAGACAGTAGGGAGAAGAGAAGATGCATTTTCTCTGTGACATATAGCCACATTATTTCGGCATCAAATACGAAGAGGAGCAAATCCTTCTCACTTGAGAGATGGGAAAGCAAGATCTGAAGAGTGTGGCCACGGACCTTAGGAGAAAGGCAGGGGCGCCCCCACCGGGCCTACAGAAGTCGTCACTAGAATTGGCCTGCGCAAGGCCAAGGCAAGCAAGCCGCGGACTAGGACCAGAACGGGTCGGTCTTGTCCCTACCCAACTCACTCGAGCAAGTCCGCTTAGCACCGTATATTAGCTTACGCACCATTTCGCTCTTTTCTTTCGAGTGGAATAGAGGAAAGGCGAAGAGGTCGACGAGGCTAAAGTTAGAAGGGAATTGACAACTATGTTGGCCTATGATTAAGCAGCTAAAGAAACCGCTATAACAAAAGACCTAATCGCCCAATTCCTATTCGACCCATTGGAAAGTCAAGATATTGATCATGACCGCTCCGCGCCTTAATCTTTCTATTGCTTTTCCCATTGGCCAGCGTTCTTATTCTCAGCCAAAAGACTATGTCTGTCCCCACTACTATAAGACAGCCTTAGAGGAAAAGAGCAATCCTAGGTTTATGATTCCGTCTTTCTTTCTTGATCTCAAGGGCTGCGTTCCCGTACATTCCCTATCATGATTTTCATTGGCAAGGGTGAAAGAGCTTGGGGTCTCGGCTTTCCCCCTCCCTGCCCTCTTTGTGCTCACTGTAGAATGATATGAGGTCGGACTCTGAGATGTCCTTGAGACTTCTTTGACATCACTGCATTCTGAGGAAATCTATTAAGCCTGGCTAACTCCCCGCACTTGTGTTTAGAGTGACCTCTTGCCACTTTCGTGACTACACTTCTATGCAAAGAAAGTACATGTGAAGACCCAGCAGGCATTTTCTGAGTGGGATGGTCTTGCTGCAAGTCCTCTTTCCTTGTTCTCCCGGATAAGCGCACTAGGCAGGGCTCTTTGGTGAGCTTGATAATGTTCTGAGACCTGAGTTGGCTGCAGGGATAGGTCAATGCCCTCATACTCATTACCCCCTGAGTCGAGGTCCGTAGGTCACTGAAAAGAGTTAGTAAATGGTCCTATACTTGAGCGCCGGCTCTTTCCTCTATGTCACCATTTGCCATTCTGTAGCCTTATGACAAAGATTTGGCTCACCTCCTCATACGACTATGATAGCAAGGCCCTCTCTTTGGTTTTGAAGACTGAAGTTCTTGTTCTGGTGTCCAAATGTGGAGCAAATAGTACAGGGCTGAGGCTTCCAGACCAACCTTCTACTCTTACCTTCGGCCATCTTCTATCTCCATCATCACCGAGTCCAGCCGGGCTCGCTTTCACTAACTTCAACCATGACTTTAGCAAAGTCAATACGTTTCCGGTGAGCTGTCTTTGAATCCATACAAGATCGGCCACAAGACTGGGAGCGGCGATACGTCCTTGCTAACCAAGGCAACTGGACCCCCCCTTGGCCCAGGCGTCTATGCCTCAGCAGCCTCCCGTGAAACTCAGACAGAAGCGGCCTCACTCAGTCACAGGAACTCCGCTTGGAGATCCCTACACGCAAGAGACGGAATTCCTTTGATTTATGGCACCCCGAAGAACCTTCTTCTCGAGATGTGCCTTCTTCCAATTCCGGTGGATTTAGAAGTTGGTATTCCTTTGGCATCTGCTTGTGAATGCTGTCAGCTCCAGCACATAGAATCGGTCCCACATGTTCTACTGAATGGAGAAGAGGCATAAGCTGTATGGGGACAGGTTGCAGTAAAGAACTCAGACTCGATGAGAAAAAGAGACTGACCTTGGTATTTGAGCTTGCCTTATCACAGGCACAACATGACAACAAGGGTATCAGTAGTAGTCAAGAGATCTTGTGCGGCCCTATGCACTTGGGGCTAAGAACTTGAAGACCGCCCCGCCGCTTACAGCACCTTTTCTTTTCAGAGTTCTATCCTTCGTCGCCCCGTATGTCTAAATGAGGCCTTTAGTCTCGCGTGATCTACGACCTCTTTGAAGCGCTGACGGACTCTACCTCTCCGGCCCGACCCCTACTTTCCCTATCCGAGTTTCGTTTTCATTGACTCGTTTTCGCCACTTTGCCATTTTTCATTTTCGAGTGCAAGATCCGGCGTTTTTGAAGGGTCCTCTGTGGAGAGACGTGGTGGAAGCTTTGGTTTTAAACAAGGGTGGAAAGAGCAGAGCCTTAGAAAATTATATTCCAATCGCCTTTTTTTCGACGAGTGACTAAGATCTGACTAAGAATTTTCATTTGCTTGCTTTCTTCCAGTTACACTGCCTCGTCCACGAATCTATTGGAAGTCCGAAGTCAGTGGGAAGAACGACGGACGGTCAAATCTTCCAGCTCATCATTCTATGGCATCCCGAATAGATGGGGCCGCAAATGAACTCCACCTTGAAAGTCTATATTTTGAAAGAGCGAGTGATGAAGAAGTGCCATCGAAGAAAGAATAGATTGTTGAAAGACCTTAAGACCAATTTAACGACTTTCCATCTTTTTTCTTTCAGCATTTGGGGAATCTGGGAAATGAGTGAGCTGAGTGCTGTCGAGATCCCTTCATATCTTCGTAAGTTGCCATAGCATAGAAAGCACAAGATAAGAGAAGGTCAGAGGTCATCCCTATGCACTGTTGTGGCTAGCTCCGACCAAGGTCCTTGACTATCTAGGGGCAGGGGACCTTGAATCAGCAAAATGACTAGTTATTTGCAAATCTTAATCGGTCCTTCTTCCATCTTTATGACTAAGTCGATTTCTGAAGTCATTCTCCTTGCTCTTTCCTAAAAGAACTATTAGCTCCGCTTCCCCCATAAGCTTCAGTTTCAAGTTCCTGATCCCGCCCCGCCCGCAAAAGAAGTCCCCTTTCAATTAGCTTTTGTTCTAGTGCTTTTAGTGCATCATATGAATAGAATAAGAAAGTGGCGCCGCCTTTCCGCTTAAGAAGAGTTTCTAATACCGTGAAAATCAGCTGAATAAGCTCTTTACTACCCTCGTGGAATAAGCGCCTTTCTAGTCCCCCTCCTACCCTTACGTTTCAGTCCCCTTCCTTCTCTAGGGTCTGAAAAGCGCCTCGCAGGGTTTTCTCCGTTGCACGGCCCCGTTCAAGCCCTTCGTTATCCTTATCTAGCTCTACTGGGTTTTGATGAAAGCAAGCGATGCAGAAATTCCGGCGATTCTCTCTTATTTGCATGTCCTTTCTTTGCTGTGATTCATAGATGGTCTGTTATTTTCATTGCTTTCTCTTGAAGTTCAGAGCCGGCGATTGAGCCTTTCACTATGAGACCCAAGGCGCAAGGTTTGAAGGAAGGGAGTGAAACTAAAGCGATGAAGACTTTCTTTGCGTTCTAGATAAGAAAGCAGGTGATGACTCTTTCAGTTTGAGGCTCAAGTCTTTCAGCAAGCTGGGACAAGTGAGGTCGAAGATGTTGAGCTTAAATTTCTTTAGTAGGCGACGTGGAATTGGATTGGTCTTGGAGAGCGACGCAAGAAGATCTGGGCTAAGATGAGGTAGGGTTTTTTGGAAATGGGGAGACTTCACGGACTTAAACTACAGGGGAAGAGAAGAGCAAGATTACTTTCAGGCGAAGGTCTAAAGACAAGCAAGATCAAGAGGGCATTAAGAAGTCATGTCATTATTTCTACGGTCTTCTGAGGTTGAGGTTCAGAATGGGTTGAATCCTTAACTATGACTAATAGGTCAAATAAGCCGAATTCCAGTGTCGAATTTACTTTCAAGACCAATGGAATTCCGCTTCGCTTTACCCAGAGAGCAGAATTCCATGTAGCGATGCTTCGCTTTACCCAGAAGAGCGGAATGGAAATGTAGCGATGCTTCGCTTTACTTACAGCACCTCACTTGCGGCCGGCTAAGAAGTGGAGCATGAGAGGTTAGGGTTAAAAGGGAGAGAGAGAGAGAGAGCGGAATTCCATGTAGCGATCAGTTGGACCCTTCCCGTTAGGTAACCGATTAGACCGGAAGCTTTCAGCCCCAAAGGGGTTTTGAAAAAGGGTTTTGAAAAAGGCGCGCCCGTAAGAGAACCGATTGGGTGGACTTAAGTCCACCGATTGGGGACTAAAGAATTCTTTGACTTGTCAAAAAGTAGGAAATAGTGTTGAAGGATGTAAGCAAGAATCTATCTTCGCGACGCGGAGTGCTTGGGAGAATATAAAGAAGATAATAAGCAGGTAAATAGCGGATTCAGTGTTGAAGGATGTAAGCAAGAATCTATCTATTTCATGCAGATGGGAGAATTGAAGAAGGAAATGGTTGAAGAAATGTACTTTCTCCCTTAGTCACAGTCCTTCATGCCTGACTCCATCTTGCTCTTTCGCAACTTCAATGGTCGCTACGAACCGAAATTTCTTCATCATTTCGCCTTGCTCAACTCAAAGATTGGAACGCGCAAATAAAGAGACAACATTATTGGACTTGGAAGGGAGGGGAGACCTTTGGCTTAAATATGAGTCCGTTCTAAATCCTTTTTCTAGTCCCCTTTAGCGAGCTGAAGATTCATTTCTCGAGTTCGGAATAGACTAAGCCAGTGACAGCCCTTAGTAGGAAGCGAGAAAACTCCGCTTGATCACTGTTTCACTCCCTTGCTTTCAAAGGGCACTAAGAGAAAGAAGAAGGAAGAGCAAGGACAGAATAAAGACAAAGAAGAAAGAAGAAAGCTACTATATTATATCTTCTTTTTGCTTTTCATCTCTTTCTTTTTCGCTTCTGCCCGCTTGCCTTCAAACCTTCTTTTCCTTTTTTGAGGTGCGCCGCGTTCAAGGCAAAGATCTAGGGGCTGTAAGCAATGAGCTCCATAGGAAGAGCTGCAAATCTGATCGAGTCTAAGGTATTTATCGCTTGCTTTCAAAGGGCTGGCCGTCTAATATCTAGTCCTATCCCCTGACTCCTTGACGCGCCTTCCTAGAACTAGATTAGGCCGGAGTCTGATAGCCTTTCTAATAAGCTAAATGGCTAAGGCCTTGTTTAAGAGTTCAAAGCCGCGTATACTACGACCCTCCAATATCCGAATAGATTGTTGCGAGTTTTTTTGAAATGAAGATTTTGGTTGACTAAGAATAGGAATAGAATATTGAGAAGCTTCCACATTGGATTGTAAAAGTTCATAATGCGTGGGCGAAAGCGGGCGTTTTTGCGCTTTGAGGGCAAGATCGCACAAGACTCTTGAACGCGGACGAGTGGAAGAGTAAAAGCACGTAGCGAAATGACTCGATCCTGATGACGTAGGTATTGAAGGACGCAGAGATGACGTTTTTGCGACGAGCCTCGCTTATAGTTTCACTCCCTTTCTTTCGCCTTTCTATGTTCTAAGCTTGATTAGAGCCGGCCCACGTCTATGTTGCGTTGCAGGTCGACGCTTGAAGCCGACGTATTCCCATAAGCGCGACTACTACTTTTTGGCCGTAATAAGGCGGTGAAGTTAGCGGGGCAACTCGAGTCTAGTTCTTATTCCATGAATTCAGAAGTAAAATTGATCTACTTCAATGCGCCTAGTTCTTTCCCAAGAGATGCCCTTTTATGACTCCTACTTAATCTGCACCTTGAGTGGTTCTTCAGCCCCGAGGAAGGTTAAAGTAGTCCCGCCAATATATTCCGCAGCGCTTTACTTACAGTCCCTCGCTTGAGGCAATTGAACAAAGGGAATATTGGTTCTTTTCTTAATAGGGCCAGTTCGTTCCGCACCAAGACATGATGAGCTTGAAGGCCAAGATAAGTGAAGTTCTAAAGTCAGCGGTAGAAGTCTTGTTCCAAATGAGAAGCTTACAAAATGGGTCTTATTCACTGCACTTTCCCTCACTTCAATTCACTCTCACTTTATCAGAACTTAAAAACTACGTTACTCACTTAACTCTCTTAAGGAAATGTCCTCTTTCTCTGCATGTAGAATAAAGAAAGAAAGAAAACCAAGGTAATGTAATTCGCGAGCTTGCGAAGTTTCTCTGAGCTTCCCACGACTTGCGCCTATATCTTCCAGTCGTCTATCTTTCTATTCTACTCCTGAAAGTCCCATAAGAATGATATGATTCGCATTTATCATAGGCAGAGCATCCAGACGAAAGCATCTTGAGAGTCTTTCGTACGAGATCTGCAATCTCTCCTTCTTTCTAATCCAATACAGAAAGATATTGGCTATTGGTTCCGTCAGTTTAGCTATATGTTGTCTTGTTTCAACTATTTCCCCAGAAGGCGAACGATTAGTGAAGTGAGCGGTAGAGTGGGCCCCTGAGACCTAACTCCATATGACTTCTCTTCTTCCTACTCTTGTCGGTCATGTACTTTGGTAGTCATGCGTAACCTTCTCTTCTTTTTCACGTCCTGATCCTTCTTCGCAAGCTGGCCCATTTCGAGTCCTTCTCCAAGTCAAGCCCATCGCATGGCCTATGGTATCGGCTTTCCCTTTCATAAGCGGGAATTCAAGGACCATAATAAGGACGCTGACTCTGACTCTATTTGGGATCTTAAGTTTAGAAAGTTCTTTTTTCGATCTTCCCGCGCCCCTTCAAGTTCAGTCGCCCCACTGAGAAAATCTGTGATCCCGCTAATCGACCTACCATAAGTGATCCATCCCTAATCAGCGCTACGCTTAATAGTTGTCGCGCGTCGCCTACGGCCAGGGAGCGGAGCAAAGAGAAGTTCTTAAGTGGCTCCGTAAGGGCTTAGTCTATTTGCCCAATTCCAAAAGAGAAGTTCTTAAGGTGCTGTAAGCAAGCAAGATTCAAAGAATTCCACAAGTTCTTAAGGTAAGGGGGCGCGTAAGGGCGCTTGCCAAAAAAGATCGAAGAAAACTTGACTACGCGGTTGAGTCAATAATGAAGCTCCTTTCCAATTCCCCCACAAGTCATTAAGAATATGTTGGTTCGCTTGAGATGATGAAGGAAACTTGCTTAGTCAGATCTTGCAAGTGATTCACTAGCGCCTTTCTATTTTGAATCGCTTCGCCCCTCGAGGAAAAAGACAGTGGAAGAATCGCACGCGGTATTATGTTGTGTTGTGGGGGCGCCTCCGACAGCCTCTTCTCGTCGTCCTTTGAGCCCGACGTTGAAGCCCTTTCAGATTGAGCCGGCTTAATTCGCTTATAGTTTCACTCCCTCCCTTTCAGGTCGTCGCCGTTCATAAAGCAACTACTATGGAGCCACTCCCCCTACGTTGAATAGAGATTCTTGCCTCTCTCCAGTTGACTCTTGAGCCTAAAGCAGAAAGAGTCCGCTTTCCGCCCCTGCGAAATAAGCCCTCTAGTCCCAGCTATCCAACTCCAAGCTTGACACCGTCTTCTCGTCCTCACTACTATGTAAGGCCTTGGTTCTCCTGACCCTTGAATAGGACGCTCCGCCCCTGATCTACAGGACTTGCTCCTTCATGCCCCCAGTTGGATCTGACTCGGCTGCCTTCGAAAGACCTGAACGACTCCCCTTCTCTAGGGCTTAGATCAGAGTCGTCTCCAGCTCGTCCTCCCTCTAGTAGGTGGGCTTTGAGAACTGATTCACTATTTAGGTCTACTATATTAGGCGCGTCGCGGTAAGTCATTTCCGTCATCGCTTACAGCCCCTTCTCTTTTAAGTCAACGCAATTATCTTTCGGCGGATTAGGTATTAGGCAAAGCAGGTTTTTTTTAAGCTTCCCTTTCTTCGAAGTCATCTGACTAAGACCCCTTATTCTTTTTTGGTCTGGCGGCAAGGCGGGATCAGAAAGTTGGAGTTCGAAATCCCTCTTCCCTTTCCATTTCGCTACGCTGGTCTCACTAAGCTCAAAGCCAACCAATCCACGCACTTCTCTTGTTTTCGGGAGGCTAAAGGACGGAAGCTATCTAGTCGCCGGCCAGTGTCAGCGAAGTCTTAAATCCCCGAGGCGAACGAGTGAACCATTCTTCCTCCTGAGGTCATTCTACTAGCTGTTTTAGGCGAACGTGGGCTCCGCGCTGAAAGGTAATGGAAAGAGAAAAGCGCGTCAATATTGTACTAAATGCCCCTTGAACCTGAGTTGGACTCTTTCTACCGGTTATTCACGGTCCAGCGGGGGACTCTAAAGGGAATGCAACCTGAACTCAAGGCACTGGAATGAGGAAGTGTTTTCGACATGTCAGGCCAAGAACGTGAAATTAGCGTCAGCGCTCCGGCACGAGAAAAAGACGTGTAAGCACAAGGGCACGAAACTCACGCTTCGCAAGAACCTTGCTTGTCTCGCTACGACGATTTCAAACAAATCGGAACTCAGGCTCGCCCGTCACTGAACTTAGAACTCTGATTGGATTGGCAACTCTTGGAATGGCATTAATCTCCTACTCTGGGAGGGCGCCTACATTGAGCTGGAATATGACTAGCTTTGTCACTCGTCTTCCCTTCCGTTCGCCTGACGCAATTGGAGTCGAAAGTGCGATTGGAATTCTGAACTTGAGTTGGACTCTTGCGCCTAAATCCGGTATGACCTTTTCCACATGCTGCGTGAAAGACTGGCCGCATTCTCGCATTTGAGTGGTACCGCATAGGTTCTTGGCTGGTGAAGATCTTTCATCAAGGTACTTTCCTTGAGCTTCCGCCCTGGACTCTGCTTCTGTGGTTGCCAGTGACTCAAAACTATCTTGCTGCACCAAGCTTGAAAACGTATCTAATCTAGTGCCTGGCCTCTTATGATCACCAGCCTAGTGGGCCTAAAAAGAGCCAGCTCCAGCATTTCACCTTGTCTAGTAGACCTTCTCTATCTTCCTTCCGATTTGTCGAAGATCACTTTCTCCCGGTTTTGCATTAAGCGGCTGCCTACTCCAACTGCAAAATAAAGAGAAGGCCGCGGTGAGGTATCAACCTAAAAAAAGCCGGTACGCTTTCAGTTACACTGCCTCCGTTTCATCCTATCAATTCTTGCCCTCCGCCTGAGCAGAGAAAACGCTACTCCGAGGCTTGCCCTTGAGCATTGCATTTGCCATTTGCAAGAAGGTTTGTCTTGCCCTTGCCACAGAAAGAAGCTTTTCTCTCTTCGATCTATCTCGAGTCTAACTTCCCCCACGTTTAAGCATCAGTACAGTTCGCCTCTGCATCCCAACTGATCTAGAAGATGGTTGTCACCAGTGTCAGGTGCTTTCGGACTCCCTTCCCTTTCTCTTGCGCCTCTTCGAGTCTACATATTCATTTCTTTTGAAGCGTTTTTAACCTCTTCGTCAACCTTATCTAAATCCGTATTCATCAACCATTCAAGATCTACTTTTCATTCACAATTCAGAACCCTTGGTCCTTAACCTACCGGAACTTGTCTCAATTTCAAATAAGGTGGAGCTTGACTCGCCTTGTAGCTCCTATGTCTCATTCTATATGTCAGAAAGCATTCTTCACGTCTATCTGCCACAACTTATGAAAGAGTCACTTGATTGGCTTTCAGCACCTTGCTTCCTGCAAGCGCGTAAAGGACAGGTACGGACGGAGATTTCTTTGCGAACCTAAAAGACTAAAAAAGGGAGCCCGATCCCCTGCTTGAAGTCATTTTGAAGTCCCTGGAGCCACCAAGCGAGCCTTCCTTCTATCTATCAAGTTAGACATCTTGCCCTGTATTGATCAACAAAAGACATTGGCAAGATATGGCTTTCACATATTAGTCACTAAGTCCCCTTTTCTTCATGAAACTTCTTAGCGACTAGCTCTGATGCCGCGCACCACCCCAAGCCCTCCATCGCCTTCTGCCACTCGACACTCTGCGACGCTTCTGAATATGTATACGGCTCTAGCACTTGCCAATATTCGGACAATGCTGCGGCCTTTTCTCAGACTTTGGATTTAATTTTCGCGGCCTGGCTGCGCGGAGCTGTGGTTCTAGCCAGATCTTGGGTTCTGATCTTAAGGATGGAGGTCCACACAAGATGAGAGCTCTGATTCGCCTTTACTAGTCAATGGTATTGACGGAAGGCTTCTGACCTTGGCTCTACCAGTCTCTCCTGGTCGATTTGGATGTCATAAGGGAATGGAATCTCACTAGTCTTAATCACCACTCGATGCCTTCTCTCTGCCCTCTTTTCTCAGTCTTTGCTCGATGTCTTTCTTGCCTAAAATAACCTCTTCTAATCCTGATCGAATAGAAACGAAGCTTAGTCACTCTTAATTCCTTAACTATTTGTGATTCAGAAATGAGATTTTCAAAACTTCAGAAAAGACATAAGACTTTTTCCTAGCAAGTGCCAAAGTAAAATAAGAAGGAAATGACTCGCTTGCTTCTTCTGTCTATTAAGTCTAGTTCGGACCTTAAGCTAAGAATCCGCACTTCACTACGACGCGACGCTTGAATACTGAAGGAAGGAAGGGAAAGTGAGCTTCATCATTCTATTGGCGGTTGGAAGCACCTTTTGGTAACCGATTGGGAACTGAAGAGCTTTCAGCCCAATCGCTTTTCAGAAGCTCATCGCTTTCAGCCCGTAAGAGAACCGATTGGAGAGAAGGAGATGAGTGGTAGGAGTTGGAATATTTGGATTCAAAGCAGAGCGGGGCATGAAGAAGAAAGAAAAAGAACTGATAGTCTCCGGTCCGGCAGCAAAGGTTAAGAAATGGTCTTGGGGCTCATAGTTAAAGGCAAAGAAAGAGGTCGAGGAAGAGGCAGAGATGCAAATAAGATAACGTCTAGTAGGCATCAATTCTTCTATTCTTCAACATGGTTTCATAAGAAGAAATGAATGGCTTGCTTTCCTTTGATAGCATCGACGTAAGGCGCAGCCCTTTGAAAGCTGGGAGTGGAGAAGGGGCGGAAAAGGTCAGCGCATCAGTCTGAACTGGCTCGAGTAGTGGGAGGAGAACTAGATATGTGCTGAAAGCGCCTAAATAGTTATTCAAGGGTAAGGAGAAGAGACGTAAGGAGCGGTAATGAATCGAACCGAAAGTCATGGCCTTTGAAGTCGAGGCAGTGCAACTGAAAGCGGGCCCGGCGCAGGAAGCAGGAGGAAATGGCCGCGAGGCTGGGGAAGTCGGCTCAGGTAATGACACTAAGTTATCCTGGGACTACCCAAGTCTTCTACCAATGCTGGCGGTTCAGTTCTTATTGATGCCATTTCTAAATAAGGACTTCAGAGAAGCGACTTCAAAGGTTTCGAAACTCATTTCGATTTCGTCTATACGCACGCCCATGGGAAAAATGAAAAAGAAAGATTGAAGTGAATACATCTACCTACAACCAAAGGACCAAACCATTTCGCTACCGCCCCGTCGCCGCGATCAGCCCATTGGTTTCCCGGGATTCCGATTCCTCAAGTCAGTAGTCTAGGTAGTCCTCGAAGTCAGTAGTGAAGAAAGTCCAGGTAGTCCTTGAAGTCAGTAGTCCCTCTCTGGCTTTCAGTTTCACTGCCTTGCTTTCCCAGTTTTTGACCTGCCTTTTGCCTCTCTTTGTTTTCTAGAAGTGGTTTTCCAGAGTTGTACGTTCTTGTCTCGCTCCAATCCAAATGCTACAACCCGTCTGAAAGTCTTGTATGGCTCCTGTATTCGACCTTACTGGCCTTTTTAGTTTTGGGTTCCCTCTATGTATCTTCGTCTATGTGCCTAGGCGCTCCGCTCTTCGTGTACATGTGCGTTCATGCTGGTATACATCACCATCCTTCCTAACCTAGGCCCGCGCGTCTACACCCCCTCTCTTGGTATCGGACACACGTAGACCCGCACACGCCTACAGTGAGGGTTCGGTCGTCGGTCTTTCTCTGCCTATACCGAGATATGTTGTCAGCCAATTCGCATCGCTACTTCAATGGCTCCGCACCTTCACGACTCCCACAACCAAGCCTGTCGCCGGCTAATAGCCTGTAGAATAAGCTATCTTCCACCAAGATAGGATTAGCAAGTTCTACACTTTCGAAAGTGGAAAAGCAAGACCCCAAATTCAAATACAATCTGAGAAAGTATTGGAAGTCAGTGATTTAAGCTATTTTCTATTTCTTTGGCTTGGATCACCTCCCCTTTCAGTCCCCCTCCGGCAGGGATAGGATCAGTAGGGCGTAGCGAGACTCAATATTCTGGATCTTATTAGTTGAGGGGAATTGGGATGGTTGATCAAGTCCCCTTCAGTCGCATTTCCCAATCGGTTACCTAACGTGAGGAACTGGAAGTCATCGCTTTTTCTTGAAGAACCTTCTGCTTTCTATTATGAGTAGGTCATTTGTAGCGGGCCTTTTAAGCCATTGACGCGCCTGAACAAGTAAGATGCAAGAAGACTTTGACAAGATGTTGAGCTTTGATTTGAAGGTCTTAAGAAGCGTAAAGAAAGTTAGGAAAGTTATCCCTTTCAATATTGCCTGTGGAAGTGCGTTAATAATCCCTTTCTGTTGCGCCCGTATACGTATAATATAAGCCACGTAGAATAAGCCCAATTCGAATGCAACCTGCTCACGTTCAGAAGTTCAAGAAGGAGAGACAGTCGAAATCTTGAAGCTTGAAGATCGTGACTTCATTTCAAAACTTCCAAATAGCCACAATCTTTATTTCATTCGCCCTACTCCTTAAAGTTCAGAATGGGTTGGTTGAGCAAATCAAAGTCAAACGCAAGCAAGTTTTAAAGCATGAGTCTGTCCAGGCGTCGAAAGAAAGTGGATGAGCAAAATAAAGTATCAAGACCTCTGAGGTTAGGTCCAATAACTCTAGGTCGGAGAGGCGATCTAGGGCCCGATATGAACCAATGGGCTTAGATGAGCCAAGCTAGAGAGAGAAGTTCTTTTGGTTTGGGTTGAATTGAATAAGTTCTTCTTTCTTGCTTCCACAATAAGCGCAACGTAGAGTCATGAAGAAACTATGATTGAGCCCATCTCTCCATATAAGTCTTTCCTTCCCATTGTCTCAGTAGTTGACCCTACTTCTCTCTATTGAGAGGCTTCTCTTTCAATGGTTTTACATGCGCTTCGATCTTCGTTCTTCTTTTGTCATGGTTCTGCCAAGGATGGACCTACTTTTTCTTTCCTTTCCGAGTACTATCTAGCAAAGACGATCCGGGTTTCCGATCCACAATAGAGTTTAGTCCTCCTTAAGACTACCTAATTTGAGTCTTCTCGCCTCTTTGGCTACTCGCCTCGCTCGGCCCCTCTTCGCTACTACTCTTTCCTTCCTCCTTACGCCTCATGCTTTTCAGGTTAGAGCCAGTTCTCATTCCCATCTTTTTAGGTCCCTTGAGGCCTGCTAGCTCTCTTTCTTTCACTTCCATCCATTCTTCGTTCTGCTCCAAAGTAAAGAATAAAATAGGTTCCAAGCGGGTTCTATGGTTGAAGGCTCCACGGGCAAAAAGTAGGCAAGGGCCCTCGTGGATAGTTAATATAAAAATCTTATTATCGGTCCTCTGACTTGAACTGGCTAATACTTTTTTTGGTCAAGCGCAGAAAGGCAGAAAGAAAGATTGATTGATGCGGGCAATGAACCTCTCACTAGATAGAAGGTTAGAAAATTTTAAAGTAGGTAAGGGCAATCCATAAGTAAAGGCGAGCTAACGTGATTCAGAGCCCAGAAGAGCGGAATGGAAATCCAAGGAGACTAAAGACTAAAGAAGGCGCAGAAAATCGACTCAATAAGGTCCTTGACTTGCAGGGGAAGGTGAGCAAGAGAACGGATTTCCAATGGCCCCCCATGGGTCATAGCGGGAGCGAGACTACTTGAGGTGCGTAGCGAGCAAGAATCTTAGGAAGAATCGCCCTTTAACTAACCTAAGAAAGTATGCGCCTTGACCTAAGTTGCACCCGCGGGCCCCACCTTTTCTGAGTCTAGTCTTTTCTCTAGGGTTTTGAATGTCCTTCCGTCCTCCAATCTCATGGTGAACAAAAAGTACACTGAATTACTTAAGCACCTGCTCAAGTTCCGCTCTCATTCATGGCATGGAAACCTTGTATTGGCACACAAGTGATCTAAGAATTGCAACTGAGGAAATCTGCAAGACTCTCAAAGAGAGAGAGAAGAAAATATTGAAGTCATTAAAACGCAACAATCTATAAGCAAGACTAAACTAAAGAAGTGAAAGCGCCCCTTCCAATTGACTAAGGTTGTCTTTTCTTCATTATTTGCAAACGACCCCTTTCTGAGTCCCGCTCTGCGCCTCCTGAGGCCTTCTGTAGTGGGACTAGCTCTAGGCTGAACTTGGAAAGGCCTTGAATCGGAACGCCGCCCCGAAACAGTGATTAATTGTTGAGCCTCTGAAAAAGAAAGAAAGAAGCCCAACTACAACTAAGACGCGGCAAATTTGAAATGAAGCTTCAAGATTCCGGTCTTTCGCCCCTACGCTACGGACTAGGCTAGGCCCCAAGATCTTTGTCCGAAGTTGCGCGATTCTGAAAGACTCGCTTAGTCAAGTATTTTAGCCTATTTCTTTAAGGTAAGGAGTCATGAAGCCTTTCTCTGCTCCGCCCCGTAGAAGTGGAAGACCGCCTTTCCCTTGTGGATCTTCTTGCTCAACCTATTCTGAGTCACTTGATCTACAAGAGTCCGATTATTCAATCCTGGGATTCCAGGCCCGTAGTTGAAAGGCGAGGGACTATGAATATGTGGGCGTAGCGGACTAAGCGCGTGCATTTTTCGATTTATTCAATATCTGTTTGAGGAAGGCTGCCAAGACCAAGGGCGTGGATGGAAGCTTATTTGCTGTAAGCTACGTTGGGGATCAGGCGCATACTGATAGGGGAAGAACCTTACCCATGGTAGTCATAGACTCCTCACATCCACCTTGAAGGGCTGGGGTGGACCTGTCTTCTTAGCCAAGTGGAGATGTCCCTGGAGGTAGAAGGGGCGGAGCGTAAATGAGGAAGGAAGCGAGTGGAAGAGGTGAGAGTCTGAAGTAAAAGAGAAAGAATATGGAAGAGAATCGAAAGCCATATTGAATCTCAAAAAGCACTTCAAAGGCTTAAATAAAACAAAGCTCAGAATAGGTTTCAGTGGTATTGAGAAGAGAAGTAGATCTTGCCGAAAAAAGCAAGTCATGAAGTAAGCAAGATAGAAGAGCTATTGGGAATTGCAAAGGAAAAAAAGTAAAGTAAACTTACTTTAATATACTTCTTCAAAGCCCTTCCTTCAGGGGCGGAGCGAACTAGCCTGGTAATTTGACGCAAGTGTTTAAGCCAGGCTCTCCGTCTAAGAAAGTTCCGTCTTCCCTGGCAGGTCAAAGAGCCTATTTTCTGACTTAAGCACTTGCTCAGAAACGAATCCAAGGCAAGATCTTTTCGGAAGTGGAAGAACTAAGGGCGACGCGTTTCTGCGCTTTTAGGGGCGCGAACATCGTTCCATGTTTTGCCTAGCTCAAATCGAAGCCAAATGTAGCTCCACTTCCAACTAATCTGTCCAAACGATCGAAAGCGCTGTCACAAGGTAGCCCCAGCCAGTCATGGACCGGCCAGCCTATGATTCCCATAGTGCCCAATGGGACCTTAATCGAGACCCCCAATCCACTGGGGCAATCCGTAGCTCTTCGGCCGACGGGGACCGATTAGGCCTTTCGAAGCAGTCAAGATCGCAAGCAACCCGAGGGTCACGAACCTTTGGAAGGAAGGTTAGAACTCTGCCAAAAAAGCATGAATGTGCCGTGGGGCAAGATCATAGGGTACTGAGGTAAAGATAGATCTTGAGGGACTAAGAGAGAGATAGAAAAGGTTGGAGAGGTCAAGTCGTGAAATCACTTAACTGATGAGGGGGCAAGCCCGAAAGGGGGCTTTTAGGGAAGGCGAGAGGGACAACGGATAGGAGGAAGAGGTAGATTCGGGAGCGGGGGGAAAGCCGAAACCCCTATAAGGAGGGGCAGATTCCCTTCCCATTGAGGAGCGGCCGCCACTTTAATAACCTAGAAAAGCGAGGTAGTGAAACTTAATTTAGATGGTTGATCAAGTCCACTGAAGGAAAGAGTCTTTACTAATTAAGAACCTACTCCTGAAAAATTCGACCTTGTTCCTGACTTCATGAAATGGTGAAAGCTCCTTCTTGCGCCAACTCTAGCATCACTGTTGAACTCCCTCGCTTCGCCCCATCTCCTCTCTCTGGTACTAGAAGTCTCAATCAATCTACCCGCCTGGATACGAATGAGCCGTGGAGCTTCACTGATTTTGGAGCTCACGCGACCGTCTTGCTACTCTTCTTCTTTCTACTGGCAAAGTGCATTTGAGATCCCCCCATTCCCTGATCTTCCTTTTGATCTTCTGAATGACCTTTTTCTGCCACTTCACCTGGTAAGCGCTTCTCCTGCTGCCAGCCACCTGCCGCTCCTCTTTCTTTGGCTTGTGCCTCGTCTTTGCTTCCTTTTCCTCTTCCTCTTCTGAGCAAAAAGGTAGCAGATAGAGACAAACATCAATCAGATCGCTACATGGAATTCCTTAACTGATCGCGTAATTTCATTACGCTCTCTCTCTCCCCATCGCTTTTTTTTCGCCCCTAGATCTTTGTCTTCCGGCGATCTTTGCCTTGAACGCAGAGAACGCAGAAACGAAGCAAGGGAAGAGGGGCTGTAAGCAAAGGCGACTAGATATTGGATGTCTTCCTATGGCTTGTAGTTTCACTCCCTCGATTCAAAAGCAGACTCAATACCTTGGCGGCGAGAAAGAGGTTCAAAGAAAGCAAGTAAAGGGAGGTGAGAAGCAGAAGTTAGGGCGCGGAGCGAAAGAGAGCTTCAATAGCCTAAGTAAGATTCCGGTTTGTTCTTTTAATTTCTTAGATTCCGTTTTCATTTCTTTCTTCTTTAGGCGGTGCGGCCACTTGAGAAGCTCTTTGCTCAGCATGAGGCGACAGTTTGCATTGAAAGAAGGTTGCCAGTGTAGTCGGCCGCCAAGCAAATATGAGCCCTACTGCACGACCATTCCCTGCTTTACATTCGCCGGACCAGCGTGGACCAAGTCGTCGGATGAATGAATCTGAGTCTTAAGCATCTTGGTGGGTTTCCAATAGTCAAAGGATACGTGGAAACTGTGTGCGCAGTCAAGATAAGAGATGCTGCCCACTAAGAGCTCTCATATTCCAGCTCATGTGTAAGGAGTAAGCTCGGGCAAATGAGGAACCGAAGCTTCATCCTGCTGAAGATCTTTAGCAGCCGACGAGAGCCTGGACCTTTTTCTTAGGTTCCGAGGGTTGGTTTGGTTTGCGCCAGGAGAGGCCGTTTTGCTGGGTCCCTCCGGGTCACTCGCCTTTTGAAACTTGGGGGACTAGTCTTTGGGAGGCCTTCGTGGGCAGCAGTCCGGTGCAAATCAGAAGGGGTCTTGCCCTTGTTCTTTGCCGGGCTTCCGTGTCTGTAGGGACGAGCTGGTGCTTTAGGAAGGTGGAGACGACTTATTATTCTCGAAGGAGTTGGGGCAAAGAAAATCACTCTTTAACTTCTCTTCACTTACAAGATAGACTCTCGGAAAATGATGCTTCTCTCCGCTCTTAAACTGTTGGCGGGATCAGGGTAGCGGGCCACTTTCAAGATAGATTGCAGAAAGTTGAAGCTTGTAAGCAGAGAGAACCAGTGAGTGAGGGATGAAAGCAAAGAAAATTACTTAATACTCGTTCCGCCCACGAATGAGACCAGCCCCTTTACCTAGTAGAAGAAGCAAGCAAGTCTTGGAGTTAGGATTCTATAACCAATCACCTTACTATAGAAGAAGGCGCCCACACAAGACCAATGAGAATTAGGGAAGTTAAGAGAATAGACTAAGTCACTTGTCAGAGAGTAGATCTTGCTTTTCTTTGATGTGAGGTCATTTCCCTTTCAGTTCGCTAATAGTGCCCCACTAAACCGCTCGCCCTATTAGTCAGTGAATTTAAGTTCAGTTGCTTCCAGGAAAGAAAAAAGCTTTGATTGAATATAATATAGTAGAAGTTCTTAAAGCAAAATAAGTTCAAGCGCAAGAGCGTCCAAACAAGTGGCCGGCACGCCCTCAAACACTTCGAACTCAGAAAGGATTGGCCACTCTGTCCTAGAGGTCTTATCTGACCATTGCTAAGGTAGGCCCAGGAGCTTGGAGTAGTCCCATGGATAAGCCCTCGTTCGCCTTCCAAAGATAGGACCTGCTTGACAAGATGCTTACAAGATAGAGCCAGGAAATCATCACAGGTCGAAGTGAACGGGGATGTTTCGATTGGGTTTTAGGGAGGGGGTTCAGGGGAAGAGGGGACCCGCGAGAGACTCCCATGTCTAGAGGATGTCCTTACATGGGGCAATGAAGAAGAAGGGACGCACGACTATCTTCCCATCTGGCCTTAAATGATCAGGGGCGAAGCGACGCTTCTTGGATAGGGTGGCTCATATTCCAGCTCAGAATCCTCGTGAAAGTCTTACTAAAAATTTAGAATGAAAGCGCTTCTCCCCTCGTGCCTTCTTAAAGCCCTGAACGTAGAGTGACTAAGTTCAAAAAGGGCCGTCACATCTTCTTCTTGCAAGACCGAACCCCCGAAGAACCTATTTCGTCTTTAAACCGACTACGCCGCCCTAGTATAATAAGACAGTCTAAAGCCTTTCAGTTCAAGTCGTCGCCCTTCATAAGGCAGCGTATAAACCCTTCCTACCTTTCAGATTGAGCCTAGAACGAGGAAAAGGAAATTAAGAGCTTTAATTACATTCCCTCTTTGTTTGCTTTCTCGCCTTTATTAGGCGCTATTCTTGGTTCTAGTTCAGGGGCGTAGCGGAGAAAGTCATTTAATTATTTGTTCTTTGATCTTCCAGCAGTATGAAAGCGTAAGCGACGTATAGCCCTTGTCTTCAAGAAGTCAGATGCAAGAATGAAGCTACTGAACCCTGACTACTTCTTGGGCCCAACAGAAGGCCTTCCTTCAGCAACTCTTAGTGACTTCCTTCCATTGGCGTAAGCGTCGTAGTGAAGGGTTTCTAAGATGAGGTTCCTGAAGTGCACTGATTAGAACCGATGACTCTTGAAGCCCAGAGAGCGGAATTCCATGTAGAGAGAGAGAGCGTAATGCAGCGATCAGTTAAGGAATGAAATTAAGCGCTTACATCCTCTATCAAAAGACTCTCCCCAGGGCTGCTGGGCACTGGTAGCGGCGCAACCTGGCTTCTGCTCTGCTTGGCTTTACGTTGACGCTACTGGTAAGCCCTTATTTGCATCTCTTGAACTTTCACGTCCCCCGCAATCTTGCGCCTCTTCCCCTCGTGCCATGGCATAGAAGATGTCTCGCTTCTTTCAGAACCTCGAGTTTTGGAGTTGGTATAAGGCCTTTAGTCAGAGGGCTAGTTCAAGCGTATAGGTAATTGACTAAGCCTGGTCGATAAAATCGCGTATACGTATATGAAGAGAAAGATCCTCTTGGCTGACTAACTCAGTGGATGACCATTCTACTACACTATGAGCCCGACTCTTTCTCGCCCTGCCCTTCGACGCTCATCGCTCTAGTGGTCAAAGTAAATTCAATCTCTCTCCTCCTAATGCTTTGGAATACTATTTTTTATTGGTTAGCGCTTTGTAGTCATAATGCGAGTTCAAGCGTACGAGGCCGCAATCAATTTCATGGTGAAGCTTAGGTCTTGTGCTTGTGCTTGCTTGTAGTGAGCCTTCTTCACGGCCTCTTTCCTTATGAGCCGAAATCGCGAGTTAAAGGGTCTCATAGGTCACCTCTCAAAGCGTGAACCCTCTTGAAAGAAAATAGTCAAGCACACAAAGAATCTATTCTGACTGAATGACAAAGCAAGAAAAAAACATTACATTGATTTAAGAACTTTTTGCACTCTTGTCTCAATGTTCCGAAAAAAAAGAATTGACTTCATATCTTTTCGACTTGCTCACTCCATTTAGGTGTATTTCCTACTTGTGGTGGTTAGCACTCATCTCATCTCTTCCATCCTCTTTCTCCCTGCGCTCTGAAATAGCTTCCACGGGGCTGCCATCTTGAAAAGTAGTATGCCTTGCCCCCTTCTTTCTAGCATGGGTTCCCTTCGATCTCTTTCTTTAGCTTCCCACTCAAGAGCTAGGCTACTAAGCGCAGTTACTGCATTAGCCTTCCGTGCCCTAGTAGTGAAAGCATGAGTCTCCTCTAATGGTCATAGAGTACTTAATTCTGCCTGCTATCGTAAAATCCTCTTCCCTTTCAATGGGCTAGGATCAAGGGCTCCTCAACTCAACCTATTAAAGCTAGCCATTCCCAGGGGCTAGGCCAGACTCTTTATGGCTCGGGGCGATAACTAAGGTCGATAAGCTAGGGCGCCCACTAAGTCAGTACTGGGGCGCTAAGCTCGCCTTAAGAACCCTGGAGCAGGAGGGGCTATTTTCGCCTTTTCGGGTATCGACGTTCTAAGCTTTTCTGCTTTATTTTGAAGGGGCAAAGCGACGTGCTGACAAGGGAAGGAGTTGTGGGAGTAGATCCGGGGCCGAGCGAGACTAGAAATGCTCAATCCCAAGCTCGCTGGAAGGAAGAAAACCTTCGTTGAGCTGCTTCCATCCCCTATAAATGTGGCACCTCGACTGGATTCAGACCTAAGATTCTGTCTTAAGAATCCAAAGGCCCGACAGTGAACTCCAGCAATCCCTCCGACCCGTCCAAGTAAACTGGTACATCAACGATTCTGCCTGAGGCCTTCTCTGCCACGGCCTTGACGGTCTGAATGTAGGTGGGCTCTCCTCCCGCTTTCACCCCGCGCCCCGATCTGTCATGAAGTTCTGGCTTGCTCCCGTGTCAGCCAATGCAGCCATCTCCTACTCCCCCAAGGCCGCCCGCACGTACATCAATGGACTCGGTGGGTAGACTGCTTCCGTCAGCGGATTGAGTAGCTGGATCTGGTTCACGCGCGGCTGGACCTCCTCTGCTCCCTTCTCGTCCTGCTCCTTCTGCGCACCCCAAGACGGATTCCTTTGGATGCTCTGAGGTCCTTTGCAAAGGCAGCAAGCCAAGGGTTTCTGACTCTGCGACGCGGCCTGTCCCACTGCCTTACCGCGGTCAGTAGTTTCACTCCCTTCCTTCTTGCCTTTCTTGGGCTTTCCTCTCCCTCTGAGTTTGCCCTGTGACCTTCGGCCGACTTCCCTCCTGACGCCTTCGGAGCAAAAGCGAATCCGTTGGTGCGGATGACGGAACTTTAATTCTTCCCAGTTCAGAGTGTCTGAAAGAGTGAATTGAAGAAGCCAGTAGAAGTTCTATTCAAATAATCTAAGAAGTCAACGTAGCCATGAGATCCAGCGAGCTTCTCATTGGCCCATGGCGCCCGGATGGACCGGAGTAGATTAGTCCCCCTCTAGAAGGATTTGACTCGTGGGGCGAAAAAGTGCTTTCAAGGACCATGGAATCTGATCCACGACCAACCCACTGATCCCTATTTGGTATACGAGCCCCTTTAGCCGAGTCCTTGGAGTTGCTACGTCAGGCGGGCGAAGGCTAGTTCTATTTGGTTTGGATAGTGAGTTCATTCGAAGGTCTTGCTTTACTGAAGTTGAGCTGGACTAATTAAGTGTCAATCAGTTTCCATTTCTTTGAGGTCAGTGAAGAAAGATTTGGATGCGAAATGAGAATGGTTTAGGAATTGACCCGAAATGAGAAGTAGCGCGGGAGCTACGCCTTTCTTCAGTTAAGGAGAGTCAATGAATGCATGAAATCGAACTAAAGTTCGCGCATTTCTTCTTCACTCACCCATTGGGCGAAGGCAAGGATTGAACTGACTTAACTAAGGCTACGCGCCTGACGCCTACTCCGACGGGACCCTCCTCACTCCGTCAATATCTAAGCTCATGGGTTCTCTTCAAAGCCTTCAAAGAAAACCGTATAAATGCCTTTCTGATCAACGCGAGTTCAACCTTCGGCCCCAATGTTCCTAGGTTCCCAATCGGTTCCCCAACGCAACGGGGAACCTCATCGTTTACAACCCCTGGAACCTCATCGCTTACAGCGCCTTTATTATCCCCTCCCCAATTCTACAAGTCTTGATCTCCCCTACTACCTTTCCTCTTGAAAGCAAGGGCCCCCGTAGAAAAGTCTTGTCGACTAATAAGCCAGAACTCCCCTATATTAGCGCGTCTCTCTTAAGGTCCTCGACTGTCAGTGCTTTCGTACTGAGGCTCAGTAAGGTGGATCCCAAGGGGCTAGCGAGCGACAAAGCCGAAGCCAGTTCCATTCCTTCGGCCAAAACAAAAAGAGTACGTGACTCTGCCTTTTTCTGTTGACTTTGGAAGCAACGCTTATTATACGGGCGGGAGGTTTCCTAGGAAAGGAAAAGAGGCAAGATATTGGCAGGTCTAGTCGGCAATGAGAATTGAAGGCTTGGAAGGGAAGTCAAAAATGCAGATTTGCTGAAAGAGCGGTGAAAAGACACAATCTTTGTTCAGAAGACACTGATCCAAATGGGCCGAGGGTTACTTACTATTGATTCTTAGATTCATTGGTCATCTTCCCCGCACCGAAAAGAAGAAGCTTCAGTTTCCGTACAGTCCAGATAGTGAGAACTTTAAAAAGTCAAGTGCTAATATTGGCAGTGGAGTTAATCGACTCAATCATTCCTACCCTCATTAGTCCCCGTCAGGTAAGCCGCAACGAATAAATAAGCTCTGAGGGAATGTAATTACGCCTTTCTTCCGCGCCTCAGCCTTCAGTTCCCTGTTTGCATCAAGGCGAAGGGACCATGGAGCTTCAACATAGCCGGAAGGAAAAGAGCAAGAACATGGCTTAATCACTGGCCCAACTACTAGAATAGCCGGAATGGAGTAGAAGGACGGACGTCGAAGTGGTCCGCAGGGACGAGAGCAGAATAGAAGAAATGGCTTTCAGACTTTCGGCATTTCCCTTTTTCAAGGCTCTTTTCTGAATCAAAGTAGATAGGACCTTACAAATACGGAATTTCTTCGGCTACGCGGGAAGTTAGAAGAGCAAGAAAGAAAGGGGCTGATCCGAATATACGGGATGCTTCGACTTACAGATGCGGAGCGAGTGGGATTTGCTTAAACACGGCTTTCCACTCCGGGGGCCTGAGGCTTGGAAGTCGTCCGTGATCCCATAGCATTCATAACACTTTGCTCTTTCCTTCTCAACACATTAATTTTAACCCTCTCTTAGGATCCTGATGACGGAGGCGACTGGCAAGATAGTTGGCCCCCTTTTCTAAGGCAGGGGAGTGGTCTGAGTTAGTGCTCCGCGGCGAAGGTGAGTTTTGGTGGAATTTTCTTTAATAGCTTTCACCGTAGTAGGCTCAGCTCCGCACCGCATTAGTCTGAGCGTTGACTTTCGGGCTCTTGATTAGACGTAGAGGCAGTGCAACTGAAAGCGGCTCCGCTCCGTCAGACGTCAGGCAAGGGTCGCTTAGGATCTCGCTGTGGGCGCTACGGAGGCGGTGGAATCTGTCTTCTATCTTCCCGGTTACATTCGTAATAGCCTTCAAACTACGGGGTTGGCTTTCTACGGGGCGAGGACTGGAATCCTTAGTGTAGGGGGGGCGCATTTCTATTAAGCATTAAGAGTCCCCCTCTACCTTAAAGCTCAGTATTCTGACTTCATATATGTCACTTGAGTTATGTGTATGTGAGGGAAATTGCTTGATTTCACAGTACCCCTTCTAAAGAATTCCAGCATTCTTCTTTTCTTAGTGGAAGATGAGTGCAAGAATTCTACTCCCATTCCGTCGTCCTGATCGCCCTCGTCCGCGACTCTAACTCAGTCCCTTCTTCTCTTTCTTTGAACTTCAACTTACTGAGCCCAACTATTCAAATAGTTTAAGTTTACCTTTCTAGAGAATTTCTGAATGTGAGCTTGAATGGTGAAGTATAAGCCAAAGAGCGGCGGTCCATTCTTGCCTTTATCGTCGAGCTCATCCCGGAGTTTAAGCTACTACGCTAGGCCCCTCTCGGGTGCCCTGAACCTTTATCCGAATCGCTTCCCCCCGTGGGTCTTTCAGAACCTGACTATGAAAGCCCCCTGAAGCTCTTTTCGGCCAAGACTAGTGTGACTACTCGAAGTGAGATCGAGAAAGATGACAAATATCTAAGAGGGCACTTTCTCTTAAGACTCGCGGAAAAGCGCTTCTCTTCTTAGTCTGCTTTAAGCGTCAAACGGGGCAAGTGAGTCTCGATCAAGATCGGTCGACTTCGGGAACCGGTATGAATCACTGCGCTAGTTCCCTTCGGTGTCTTTGGACCCTTGATTTGATTTAGTTCACCTTAATCTTTCTATCCATTCTGAATCACTGCAACTTCACTTTTTCCATCCATTTGCATCCCCAAACCTAAGAGTGCGTCCCTTTCTCTTTCTCCTGCCAATTCCAGTCGTCGCCGAAAGCTTTGAAATCGAAAACGGAATCACAAAGACGCTACGCATTTTCGAATATCTGAATGGGCTAAGAAAGGGACAAGAGAAAGTTGCCCAAGTCCACGCCCGACTCTAGTTCTTGCCCGTGCGTGCGATCAAGCCACATCTCCTTCCCCCTCCCATAACTCTAATAAGTGGAACTCGTCACTGCGGAGCTCCGAAGATTGAGTCCTTCATTTTCCCAATAGCTAGTCCCCCGGAAGAAGGGTCGTCGCTTTGAGCCCCTTAAACTGAACACTTGCCCGATCCGCTTTCAGCACCTTCCGTCTATCTTTCAGGGACAAGAAGGTGCAACATAAAGGGACGTAGTGATGAGATGGGAATGAAATGACTTCGGTCTTAACGCTCCGAGAACCGATGTGAATGAATATATAAGGACTGGACTTGCTAAAGGCGAAGGACGACGGAATGAAGGCGGAGGATAGGATCAGCTTTTTCGCTTTCAGTTTCACTGCCTGTAGTCTATCTGTGGTCCGCATCCTGTAGGACGCCCTTCGTCTACCCTCAAAGCCAAATGATGCTTTATTCGCTACGCCCGTCACTTCCGAAAAGTCGCTCTTTTCTCCTTCGCCTTTCATTTCCCCGTGAAATAAGCCCACTTTGCCGCCCCGACTCCATATATATTCCAAGGTTCTAAACGGTTCACTTAAGGGACACGCGAAAAGTTGCATATCAGTAAAGCAGGCACGGAGTAGAAACCTATTTCGGACTGAATACGATCACAGGGAAGAAGAAAGGCCTTGCTCTTAAGAAAAGTTTCAGAGCGCAAGGACGAGAGGTCCATGTTTGAAATCTTAGATCACAACGATTGAATTGAAAGTTCTTTCCTTTAAAGTCAGCGACTCAAGGCCACAAAAGAGTTTAGTTGCCGCACCTTTCCCTACCTTCACGCGCGGCTGGCCCCTTTAGTTCTTCGAAGACTATAGTCGCTTGAGTTTCCGACCAACGGGACTACTTCTTGCGCCTCAAGACCATTTATTTGAACTCTTTCTCTTTCTTGCTCTTTTCCCTTTCATTGAGGAAGAATGTGTCGAATCCGATTTCAGAGCTTCCATTGAAACTGAAACAAGTGAAAGACTACGCGCCTCTTCCTCGACCTCGCTCTTTGCCCGCTCTGCCCCAAGAAGCAAGTCCGTTCAACTCAACTAAAACTTAAAAGCCGCGAAAGCAAGCGATGAGCTTACCTTAAGTCCAGCTCAAGGGGAGAAAGGAAGATAGGTGCAGATCACTTAGCCCCCTTCTTAATCTTCGGCCCAAGAGCGCTCGACTCGATCCGTGAGCTATTACGAACTCTTTCAAGGGTGGTCTAGGCAAACCTCCTGGCTCCCTCAGCACCCCTAACCACAACTCATCCGCTGATTCTTCAACAGGCACGTCGGTCAGGGATGGGAGCCTACCCCCCGGAGGGAGCAGCCCCGCAGGGAGTCAGATGGATTGGAGCTGGGTTGATCAGCCGGGCACAGGAAAAAGAAAGGTGCGGAGACGTTTAAAAGCAAGAATCTTTTTGCTTCTTCAAGCTCCGCGGGGAGAAGAGCAAGAAGACTTCCAAGATATAGTCCTGTTTAATTTATCAGGAGTCGTGGTTGAAAGACGCGAACATGGTGATCTTGCAACATATTCTGAATCACTGCTCATTTCAACACATGAGACGTCACTTTCTTCGTTGTGCTTAAATCACTCGACTCAATTCCTAGGGGCTGAAAAGGAGGGATTGATGCACGCACAGGGGAGACTGGAGGGTTGACCTCGGACTCTACGAGAAAGTCACTGAAACCTCTAAGTCTAAGGTACGGAGGAAGGGATTGATGTAATTTTCGAGCGAAATCGGAGGGACCCATTCTGGAAATTCATTCCCTCGCTTTCCCGGCCAGGAAAAAAGTAGTCTCGGGATCGTAGAAATTGACGGGCGTCGAATTCAAGATGTCTCCAAATCGCGATTTGGGGCACGGGTGAGGATGGTCGATGGGGGCAGGTCAGTTTGAAGCTCTTAACAGTCGGAAACCGTATTTGAAGCCTATGAATATTTGAAGAGAAGTGGTCATACATAATGCTATTATAGTGGGGCGGCGTGGAATTCGCAGAAATCGAGTGACTAAGAAAATAAACATTAAATGAATTGAAGGCTACCACGAGCCGTAGAAGACTACCAAGTAGTAGTAGTGCAAGATAAAGGCGCTTGAAGCAACTGGATCAATCTTCTTTCAAATCCATTAATCCGTGTCACAGAAAGAACATGAAGAAAGGCCAGAGAATGTTATTTGGAAAATATAAGCTGTAAGACGGCGACGACTGCAAAAGGAAGGAGAGATGTGAGAATTGGAAAGCAAAGACATTTCCCTTTCTTCATTCAGTAGACGGCTTATTCTTAGTTGTATTGAATTGAGGAGGGCAAAGACCTCTTGATAAGCAGAATTAAAGTTGTCTTGCGACGACAGGTGAGTCTCTAAGAATGGAATAAGAAAGGGAAAAAAAAACAGATTCTTTTGCATTTGCTTTCAGATTCATAGTGGGATCAAAAGGGTTAAGACATTGAATTGCCTTTCCTGCTTCATTCGAAACCTTGTCCCTTCCTACAAGACTAGCATTGTAAGCCAGACAGAAAAGCTATCAACGATTTAGTAGGATGACACCACATTACTTCATTATCGAAAGCAACCATACTAAGAGGACAAGTCGTAATAGAAGAGAGAGAGGAGAGAAAGATTGGGGGAACTTGCAATCTAGGCCTTTTTGATGAAGGCATTGGCAAATATCTGATAGATGCCTGCAGGAATAGGAATGACCATGAATCTCGGTCCTTGCTTGTACGGCTTTCAACCCTCCTTGATGGGAAGCCGGAGCTCTATCAACTGCCTATCCAAGCCGGTCGTCGTAATCCCACGCGAAAGATTCCCTTCACTCCTGAAGCCAGGCTCTTCTTCCGAGAGGAGCTTACTAAGCCCTGACTCTCTTCTATCTCCGAGATTTACTTCAAGGAGTGGATCTTGAACTTCGGCCTTGTCATCTTCCATCTTTTTAGGTGCTGGTGGAAGAGCAGAAAACTCTGTGGCCTCTTCATTCATTCGTTGTGCGGGCTCTCATCTTCAAAGACCGTGGCAGCCAGGGAGCCATGCTTTCCTTTCTGCAGTATCTTATGCGCTTCTTTGTCATAGGGCCTTCCGCCCGCCTTTGTGAGAGGTCCTTCCCGGATCAGGTTCCGGGCTCCTTCCGGCTATCTTTCAAGCTTTCTCGCTCGGTCACTAAGGGGTCTTTCAGCTCTCGGTCAGTAAGTCATCTCTTCTAGGTCGACGGATAGGGTTCAGGGGTCCGGCTCCGACAACCTGTCTCTTGTCTGTCTCTTTGGTCACCTTCTCTTGGGTCTTCTCTGTCCGCTGTCTTCTCCTGGTCTTTTAGTTCTATTCCCTGGGCAAGTAGTGGGTGAGGTTCTCTTACCTGTTTTTTTCTTAGAGTTCTTAAGGAAAAAGGAGCTATAAGACCTTGATGACATGATGCGCGAGCTTGATGACAAGACTGTAGAGCTTCTCTCCTTGAGAAAGTCCGACAAGTCCCGATCAAGCCCGACTATAGAACGTTGGACTGAAGAGCCTTGACCGTCCAATAAGCGTCGCCTGTAGGCTCCAAATCGTTGCTGATCCCTAACCTGATCCCCTGAGAGTGTGACTATGAATGGGTTTAGAGAAGAGCGTAGCGAAAGAAAAGAGGAAGAGATTCTTCGTTGACCGTAGGAATCTTGCTTAAAACTGACTTCTCTTCTGACATTTGCTTGCTTCTTTTTTCGTTCTTTAAGCCCAGTCGTAGAAGTGATTAAGAAAATCACCATCCAAAGTGAGATTGGGAGTTCAGGATCCTGCGATGCAATATGGGGTAAGTGAGATGAGCAAGAAAGATTAGCAGAAGTAGTTCAAGGAAGGTTCTTAACCCTCGCCGGAGTGGGACTACTTTATGCGTCCCTCACATAAGAAGTAGCATCCTGTCATCTCTGAAACATCTTAGTAACCTTGCTTCACAACTCTGAATCGAGTCCTCACAGAGCTAAAATTTCTTAGTTAACCCCGTCCAAATCGAAAGAACAGAAAATGGGCCAATAAAATTCCGCTCGCTTTACCTCCTTTCCTTAGATCGCTACATGGAATTCCGCTCTCTCCCTCTTGATCCCGAGTCACTCCTCCCGAAAGACAAAGACCACCCAATCAAAAATAGAGGATGAACTTAGTGGCCTAAATGTGGTCTACAGTATCTCACTCTCCCTCCTATTTGCATCCTCACATAATCTACGGCCTCTTTGGCAACGTTCCAGAAAAAGGTCTCTTTTGCCCAATAGAGATAAGTGAGATAAGCAATTCTTCAGTCCTTCAGGGGGGGTAAAATGGTCAATAGACTTCATTATTTGACTTGACCCTGGAGTCTTCCGTATTGGAGGGGAGCGGAGTGCCCTTAACTGGTCTACGATCAAATATCTTTCTTTTTTCTTTTCGGCTTATTCTTTTTCAGTACGGCTTAGTCTTCTTTAGCTGACTTTCCTAATCTTTGGTCGGCCTAGGCCTAAATTACTTCGGACCCACTTGAAGCATAAGCCTCAGCCTAGCCCCTAAAAAACCCGCTAATAAAGCCTAACGTTCTGAAAGAAAAGGCGATGACTTTCAGTTACACTGCCTTTGGGGCTGAAAGCGATGAGGGGCTGTAAGCAGTCAAGGAACCGATTAGGGTTTGAAAAAGATGAGGTTCCCTAACGGGAACCGATTGGACCGATTGGGGGGGACTTAAGTAAGCGGACTTAAGTCCACCGATTGGAACCGTCCTTAAGGAACAGAAGACAGAAGAGCAAGATGCAAGATTAATAGACAGAAGGCGAGCTATTGAGTCAGTGAAGTGATCGTCGAAAGTGACACAGAACGAAGATTGTTGCGTAGAAAAGCCACAACCCACTATTCAAGCCCTGATCCCCTGAGAGTGCGCTTTAGGAGCTCCATGAAATTCTCGCAAATGCAAAGGTCAAATGCTTAAACAAAGATTTAAGAAGTCACTTAATGGAGGACCTTGAAGACTGAAGATTCTTGCTACGAAGTCCTAGTGATGACCCAAGCGCTACGACCATTGAGCCGAACGTATAACCTCGTCACAAGAACCCTTGAAGACAACCTTACCTGCGATCTTGGGCGCCGTAGGGATCAAGCCACCAATTCGAGGTCAATTGGATTTCTTAAGTGAAAAAGAGCTTATTTCACGCTATTTTTTCTTGAGTCGAAAAGCTTCCAAATAGATTTCCGAGTCTAAATTCCACTAGGGCAGAAGTGGGGCTCAATAGTCATCGGGGTCGAAAAGCAACATCACTTTCCATTCAGTATCTAAGAGGCTGTCTTGGCCGAGAAGAGCAAGAAGATCTTCCGACTATGTTGCCACTATCCATAGAAAGCGAGTGAGAAAGACGAAAGGTCACTGAATTTCAAAAAGAAAGCAAGAAGTAAAATCCACTTGCAAGTCCAAGGGAAGAGAAGGCCGTATGACGTATGGCGGCTTCAAATCCAAGCAAGAAGATTTAAGATGGATTTTGACACTTTTCTTTTCTCGCAAGAATATGTTTTCATAGTAAAGACCCCACAACGATTTTCGGGTTTGAGGGTCATATTATACGTCGGGCCTAGCTAGCGCTGAGATTGGAAGGTCAGAAGGAGTGAAAGAATTTACCTCGGATCCGCGCATAGAAGGTTCAGGCGTTACGCGAAAGAGAATTGACTCTGAAGGTCTAGCGAAGAAAAGAAAGAGATTGCATTTAGGTTTGTCAGCTAAATCTTCCATTTGCGATGTCTACGAACCCTCATTCTATTCTGACCTTAGTTAAGACTCGCGAATTTCCATTCTCTTTCTCAAGATTGACTTTTGTCTTCAGTTCGCCTATCGGCCCAAGATAATAGGGCAGAAGGCAAAGGAGGTTCTTTGGGCTCCAATCTACGGGCTCTTTCGTTGGAATCGAGACTTTCTTGACTCTATTGGATTTGCTGGAGCTCTATCCCTTCCGTAGGTGCTGGAAGCGGGCTTCAAAGGAGCAAGTGTTTGGATTCAAAGGGCAGAGCAGGACGATCTTTAGTCAGGCTCAAGGAGGAAGGGGCAGAGCGGGAGGAAGAAATACAAAGAACAAATAATATCTAGTGACGTAAGACCCTTTTTTCTTATGTTCTTCCTTTCTCTTGCTTCTGGAGTGGCTTCTGGACTTCCTTCTTAGGTGCAGAGCGAAATGGCTTAACACACTTTCCACGAAGGATTAGCCTATTCACAGATTGAAGCGAGTAGTTAAGTGAATCGAAAGGTCATGCTTTACCTATCTGAGATTTGAGACTTCTTTCAGTTCTTTAGCGTCAACGTCAGTCATTTTACTTCATAAGAGAATGCCGATAAAAAGAAGTGTGGAAAGGTTCTTAAGATTTGCATATTGACACGTTTTCTAAATGGTTGCCTATTTCTTTCTAAATTCAGTCGACCTAAAGATTTTGGCTCTTTGTTTGATCTAAAAGCTTAGACTCACTCACTCCTCCATTTGCTACAGTGTTAATAAACGTGCCTATCTTCAGTATCTTCTCTCTTCTAGGCTCAATCGGAAAGCAAAAATGCTTAAAACGAAAAGAGCTTCATTACGGAGTAGTCGTAGATCAGAAGAACGTGATATATCACCAGGGTTCAAAACAAGAATGGCTAGAAGCGGCGAATAAAAAAGTCATAGGTTCATTCGTCAGGGAGAAGTAAGATCCAACAAGACTTGGACTTTCACGAGGCTAGAACTATTTCGAGTGGGAGGGGCGGAGCCGTGAAATAGTGCATAAGGGGCATAGCGTCAACGGAGAGGCCTTGTCTTCTTGGGTGTCTAAGAAAAGGGGCTTGATCACGTAGCGTTCAATAGATTAGCGGCGTATTAGACCTTGAAAAGCTTATACGCTCAATTCCAGCGAGAGACTCCATATTACGAAGGGGAGTTTGGAAAAGGGACTAAGTGTCTTATGAAAGCTGAGAAAGATCTTGCCTGGTTCTGAACTTTCTTAAAGATTCATGCCTCTACTAAGAGTAGAGTTTTTTTCCCTTCTTTCGATTTAGAACCAATAAATGGTCTAGGGCGAGTAGAGAAGTCGCCTGAATGGGAAATGACTGGGGCTTGAGTCTATGTTAGAGTATGTGGAGGATCGGCTAAGGAGCCTGTGGCGAGCAAAAGGGAATGGGGCACTCGTGGACCAGAGCCTGACTTCCTTATCCGATTTCACCAGGAGGAAGATATGATGGAGCCCGGAGTACCATGGTCCGGGTTCTTAATCGGAAAAGGTAGACACCGTGGAAAGAGTAGTCTTGCATAAGGCGGAGCTTGGGAGAATCTTTCCGGGACTCCAGGTCGAATAAAGGCGACTCGAGATTCTTTAGTCTTTGCCGGGGAGCTAAAGTGAGAGGGCCGCCTACTGCTAAGCGCAAAAAGAGGGCGGGTGTGGAGATCGACTTGCAGAAGTCGCGTCGCTTATAGGAGTGAGAGGGGAAGGGCTTGAACGGGGGTGCAGAATCCTTCCCATCTTGATGCCTTACGTGCGGCATAAGAGAAGTAGAGGTCAGAAGATGATCGAAAGTCTGTCCAGTAAGCGCAGGCAATGGAGGAAAAAAGGGCGACCGATCGGGGCATGGAGTCGAGTCGAGGGAGGCCAGATAGGAGTAGAAAGAAAGCCGGAAAGAGCAGGAACCAGAGAACCAGAAGTTGGAGTGCTGTAGCTCACTGAAAGAGACCGTGGAACCAGGCACCGATGCGTAGGTTCCAGCCTCCGACGACCAAAATCGATAAAGGGCCTAGCGTACAGAATAAGGTATAGTAAACCAGAGTGAAAGAAGAAGAGGGAGTGAAACTGAAGTGATGAACCCCAGCACGAAGAGTGAGATCTTGCCTGTCCTGTCTTATTCGGTTCGGTAGGCTCGCCAGTACGCCTTGAAGGCCATCCGGTCTGCTGCCAATCACAAACTAGCTTGCGTCAGCCTATTCGCTTAGAAGGTTCTTTCATTGCCTTGAGAAAATCGAGCGACTCTCTGAGGGTTGTCTGTCCCACACCATCTTTCTCTATTACATACTCTTCCCCTCTACGATCCCTTTTCTTGTAGATTCTTATAAAAGCATGTCTTCCTTGGTGACCTCTTCGCTACCTCGAAACTGGAGACTAGGATAAGCGCAACAAGAGAAGAACGAAGCCCTAGATCCGAAGCGGTCGGTCTCAGGATCAGTAGTGTAAGGACTCCGATATGCCCGGGTTTCTTTGTCCGCTCTAAGGCTAGTCCCCTTTCACTCTTCTCTCAATGTGGGATCGTAGCGAGTTTTCTCTTAGTCTGCTATGCATGAAAGAAAGGAGGGCTTTGAATGACTAGGGGCGGGAATATAGGCTCTCTTTCTTCCTCGGGAATCCGGCTCAGTCTCAATTTGGATCCAAGGTCTCACATGTGGAGATGCTTAACGGGAAGGACTTGGTAGCCGACAAGTCATGAAGCAATGAGCCTAGATTGACCTTTTTCGAATATGTCTTGAAGAGTGATCTAGTTATTGCATCCTCTCTCTACACGTCCACAACCTTTCGCGGAGAGACTTGCTATGGTCCACTCGATTAGTATCCCACGCTATTCTAAGTAAAACCGTATTGTACAAGCGTGCGGTCAACTGTGTAATCGAGGAAGCCAAGATTGACTGACTGTCTTTCATGGGTAAGGTGAGAAAGAAGAAGAACCAAGAAGGCGGTCTCAACTTCTCTCTAACTAAGAGGAGAAGCAGAAGATAGTTCTTGCCTAAGCTAGGTTCAAAGGTCAACTTCCTTGATCATCCTATCAGTGGATTGATCTCTTTGTGATCGACTGTCTCTGCGGACGCACTTTCGAAAGATGTTTGAGGGTGAACGTCGGATTTATACGAAGGAGGAAGTACAAAAGTCTTGAAGAAGAAGGAAGCTCTCTTTTCTCTAAGCGAGCCTAGGAAATAGGCCAGAGTTTGCAAGAGTCAAGAGTAGGGAAGTTGTCAAAAGTATATGCCACGGTGAACGAGAAAGTCTCTCTAGCTCTTTTCCTGAAAAAAGGGGCAAATCCATCCGCTTTGAGAATTACTGTCCTGTCTGAGTTCCAGTGGAAGGAAAGAAGAGAAAGAACTCGACGTCAGGGAATAGAAGATCGTGGAATTGGAGTCGTGGCCTTAGACGCGGCTTTCTAGTAGTGAGAGCTTATTTATACGGGGTTTTGCACTTCCTAATTCTGATTCGTTGGAAAAGCTGAAAGACCGGAAAGTAACGTAGTAAAGGAAAGGGTTCTCTTCTTCGACACCTGCCTCTCAACTCGTGCCTATTTTCACCAATTGCCCTACTCCATCCCTCTGCTTTGATCTCGCCGCCTTGTCCGGATCTCCACCTCTCTGAGTTCTGGCCCCAGGAGTGAAAGAGTCTTCTTTGATCGAAGCAGGCAGAACTTGAATCTTTCTGCATTCATTCGATCTAGACCTAAAAGAGTCCCGCTCCGCCCCTAAACAACTTGCCTTGGAGTGGAAGTCTTAGCTCGCGCTCCACCTTGGATGAAGCTCCTTATCTCGACTGGTTGAATAAAAGTAGTGGACCCTTTGCTTCTTTCACTCATCAATCAAGGACGAATCAAGAAAAGAAGTGACCTTATAAGCATTCGTTCGGAGTCGCTACGAGAGAATAGACCTCTTATTCTAGGTCTCTTCATCAAGAGTTCTTCCTGATCGTAGACCAGCAGTGGAATTGTGCTTTCAAGGTCGGGCAAGGAGATTCTTTCTGTCAGCGCCGACTCGAATAGAGCGCCTAGCCGCAACCTCAGTGCTCCTTCTATCCCTGCCAAGCAAGCAAGGGTCGGAAGATTGGAAGAAGTCTTATGAGGATGAAGGCTCCTAACATCTTTTATACGAGCGAGCCTGATCGAGTCAAGCAAATTCCAATTCCTGAGCCTTGCCTTAATCAATAGCAGAGGGGGCGGCGAGCTCCATTCAAAAAGTGCTTCCAACCCTTCGGCCCTCGTCCTTTGGGCGTATTAGTATTAGTAGTAGGAGAGATAGAGGGTAGAGCGAGACCGGGGAGGAGACTAGGAGAAAGAGAAAGCGAAAAAGTCCCTGCAAAACAAGGGAATGAAACGTAAGTGCCATTGAGGTGCGCCGTAGAAAAGCAACCTTATTAGCGGTGGACGACGATTTCAGACAGAATCCACCTATGAGCGCCAACACTTGTAAGAAGACTGATTCTAGGGGGGAAGGGGACCAGGTGAGACTGGAAGGAGTTGTGAACGTAGATCAGGTGACGGATTCTTGCACAACGAATG
The DNA here is from genome assembly GCA_030544415.1 of Thalia dealbata. Classification (NCBI taxonomy): domain Eukaryota; kingdom Viridiplantae; phylum Streptophyta; class Magnoliopsida; order Zingiberales; family Marantaceae; genus Thalia; species Thalia dealbata. Next base: position 201,438 of record JARKGZ010000009.1, on the reverse strand, counting down.
AGTTCTGGTATTATACGCGGGTCCGCCTCGTTAGTGAAGTAGGGATGGAAAGTAGCGAATCACTTCAATATTTCGTGGCCGACAATGCCTTAAACGTAGCGGGACTTGAATTGGGAAAGGGAAGACCTTAACTATATATGCCTCAGTAGTAGTACACTGATTGTTCTTTCTTTTATATGGCTCATGAGACTTTTCTCTATGTTGAAGAGGTCTCGCCAATGCATTTCTACTAGAAAGGCCTCGCCTCAAAGTCCGCTCCCAATTCTGCTTCGCTTCATTCCCTCCTATATCTGAAAGCGTAGCTTGCCTTCAATTCCCAGGCTCATCTTGCTTTTTTGGCCGCACCCTGATGACCTCAGCTTGAGACATTGGCGCTACACTAGGAATCGGATCTAGCTGGCGAATCCTATATGCATTGTATCTTTCTGGCTTCGAGCGGTAGGTGAACAATTCCTATCGTAGTCTAGCCCCTTTTATGTTGCTGACATGGATGGGGTACTTGTCTCTGAGTCCTATCTCATCCAAGCAGCTGAACACATCTCGTCTCAATCGACCCCAAGCCCAGTAGAAGTATGGAAGTCAGGGGACCCTAAACTCTGAACTAGATTTGAGCGACTACAGGCTCCGTCACGTCACCCACTCGGAAGCTAGCCGTGATCGTTCTATTGCTCTTCCAGTCCATCTTTCTCTGCTTGAATGTGAATACGAATAAGCCCATCTGTGATTCTCCCCCTCCTCCGACTCCATTAGATCTGGGGAAATACTAGTCTGATGTTCTTATGGTCTCCGCCTACGCGCACCTCTCACTTTCTTTTGTTTGAGCGGGCTTCTCTTTGCTAGTGTGTCTATCGTGATTGGTTGGGTTTTTCACTCCCCCATCCCTCCGACCGGTTGGGAAAAAGACGGATATGCCAATGGCGTCTATCAGAGAGTGCTTTCCTGGATTGGTTGCTTTGAGGAGTTCAGGCCTTAAGATAAATGACAATAGATTGATCCTCTATCCCGTACCATTCCATTTTCCTAGTATCCTTCTCTTCATCTCAAACTCAAGCGTTCCGCCCCTTGCCTGAAGGTCAATCGGAGGTCCAAATGAAAAGCACTTAAGACACCCTCTACTATATAACGAGTTGTCACGCGCAGCGCTTAGTCAGGGCGTGGGCTTAGACACTTGCAACATTCTACGGAATTTAGGCTAAGTGATTTGCTTTTATGTAGCACATGAGGAACCTAAGAAATCCGAGCGAGTTTGAGAAAGATTCGTTGGTGCGGGTCAAAGCTTCTACCAAAATCAGAAGATTCATTGAAGATAGATGTTGCGAGTATATCTTGTCCATATTTGCTTGCAGTTCAGATAAGTGCTTATTAGATCCTCTGAGGTTAGGTTTCCGATTCTTTCCCGTATGGAGCTCTGGACCCAAGCACTCGTGTCCGGGAAAGGATACACATGAGTTCTTAAAAAGGGCAGAGGGCAGGACCTCTCTTTAGCCACCTCCTTTTGATGCCGCTGCTTTCTTAGGTAAATTGGATCCTTTCTCCCTAAAGATCATTGGTGAGACTCTTCGGATAGGTCTGAGCAATGTTCAGAGGTCAAACTGAAGTAACCTTTGAGTGGGTTCTCTCCTTTCTGAAAAGGCCTAGACCGCCTATCTAAAAAGTGGTGGTGGCCTAAGGTAAGGTTCGGACCGGACCTCGGGTCGTCGCTTTCAGGTGCTGGCAAGGTCAGAGTGTTTGCGATCTCTAACCCTCGCCGGTCTGGGCCTCTTCATGATTGGGTTATGTCCGTCTTGAGGTTGAGGTTAATACCGATGTACGGTACATTTGATCAGACCGCTCTATTCTAGTCCGGCTCAAGGGCATCAGAGATTGCTTCTCTTTTGACCTCCCTTACAAAAGTCCTTTCGCTGACCACGTACTTTGAACATTTAGCGGCGTCAATGTCGTGGGTTTAGACCTTCTTCTCTTACGTACGCCAAATGGTCGAAAGACTTAGAGCTCATACGTACAGGTTTACGAGAGGCCACCCCTGGGCTTCTACTCATCGTGGCGCACTAAGGTTGTGGGCAGCCGCCGCCCTTTTCAGTCTTTGTCTTTCCGTAACTACGCCATTTTAGGAGATGACCTAGTGAGAGGCGGACGACTTGAAGGCGCGCAGCAGTATCTAGCAAGAATGCCGAAAGAAGTGAAAATATCGAAAGAGAAGTCGCTTATTTCGAGCAGTAGTTTCACTCCCTTGACCGACCGTCTCTTTTCGTGTTCTAAACCTTTGTCAGGGCCTTCTCTACTCTGCATCCCCACGTAACATAAGCCTTTCTGCCCTACTAAGACGCACTAATTTCACTATTTCCCCATAGTTTAAGCTCTACAGGTCACTTCCCTAGCGCTTACTAAGACTTCCGACCAAGGGAAGAATTGATTCACTGACTTGCCGTTCTAAAGCCAAAGATTCGAAAAGACAGGAAAAAAACGACATATTATAAAGAGTCTACGACCAAAGGCAAACCGTGGAAGAAGTGACTAAGTCAGATGATTAACGCGTCTTTCAAAGCCTTTCATTCCGTAAATCTTGTTGCAAATTCAAATCCAATGTCTTTTACCCTTTCGAATAAGTCATACTTTACTACAGCAAACAAAGAGCCGTATTGGTCCTTCCCTGAAAGTCAGCGAGTGCTTGCTTAGACACTTGGGCCCATATTGACGGTTCCGGATGTCATTAATATTCTTAGCCGCCCGCGGAAAGGCCTCAAGAGGTGGCTAAAGTCATGAATGTCTGGGGGCGAAAAGAGACTGAAAGACTGACATGGAGGGAAAGAAGAAGTTCGCTATTCTACCTGGGAAATCGTAGATACTCTGAGAGGGGCCGTCAATGAGAGGTTCATTGCTAGCTTATTAGTAAGCCCAAAAAGATGGAACTCAGAAGAGGGAGCTAAAGTCATGAAAGACCAAGACCCTTTGTTTGACTCTAAGCTAACTATGACCTATCTTGGCCCGTCACTACCCAGTCACTGGAAAAAACAAGTCTTTAGTCATTTGCTTAATTCTCTCCTTGCTTAAATATTAACGCTGGACTCCAAGACCAGTCTCTATTCCGATTTCTGAGCCGAGAAGAGCTTCAATAGTTTTCTACGACCACCGTCACTAGTGAGCTAGCAGAACGTGACTAAGCTAATAGACTCGCGTTCTTAGGTTTGGGGATGCGGGCCTTTATTAGTTCTAGTCGGGAAGCCCACGGAGCGGTGCGGCCATATTCTTGGCTCAATCTTGGCCTGAGTTTCTTTGTGGACCATGAAAGCTTTATCGACTTGATCACGTGGGCCTTATGCAACTAGTCAGGGTTCAGTCATGAAGTAACTTCGCCGCCTTCCATTGGGTGAGTTTTCGTCCAGTCGAAACGCTTACTTATTTGATTAGCTTCAAAGTAAAGCAGAAAGACATCTTGAAATAGGTTCGGGGCTTCTCAGTAAGGGCAGAAAGACAGATTGAAGTTAGATTAACAAAGAGCTTCAACATCTGGCGCGGAAAGCGTTAATGATTCCCTACAGGCTTTGGATCGCTACATGGAATTCCGCTCTCTGGGGCAGAATTGGAACGAAAGCAGAACCCGGAAGGTATGGAGCGAAGCAGAATAGAAGGACTAATAGCGTAGGGCGGCGCCCGGAGGCGAGCTTCTTCCCCTTACAAAGCTTTTAGATCGCGTCCTTAAATCGCTACATGGAATTCCGCTCTCTCTCTCTCCCACGGTAGCATTTTTAAAAATCCTTTTTCAAAACCCCAAAGTGCTTACCCTCATCTTTTGAAAACCCTGTCAAGGAACCTCATCGCAGCCCTCAAGCTCATCTCCTTCCCTCAGGGAACAGAAGAGCCTTTGGCCCCTCTTCTCTTAAGCTATTGCCTTCGCCTTAAAGATCATAGACCCTCTTCAATTCCACTTCCTTTCATTTCCTCATGTCGAATTCATTTGCACTTCTACTCTTTCAATTCCCTTTCTCGTCCTCCCTCCTCTTCGAGTCTTTGTCCCTCTACCTCTGACTTAGCGCGCGGCCCTTTTTTTTTAAGGGGTTCTTTCGTTGGGCTTGGTTTGATCGCTAGGGTGGAAAGATTTGGCTACCTGACACTGAATAAGACGTTTTCGGGGCAAGATAGTTTTGAGTCACTGGTCGGAGATCATCACTCGTTTTCTTTCTCCATGGTAGTCTAAATCCACTTGAGATTTCCCATTGGTAGGAGAATAGTCACCTAGGAATGGGCTTTCAAGGTCCGTTCACCTTACTAGTGACTCTCCGTTACCCTTACTAGTGACTCGTGGAGTTGGACTCTGGAAAGTCTTCACTCTCTCAAATAAAGAAGCGTAAGCTCGAAAGCCGGAGTCGCCGTAAGGCCTTGGGGTCAATGATCTAATAGGCGCCGAAAGCCGGCCTAAAGGCGCTTGGAGTTTGATAGCTGGGCTCCGTAAGTACAAGAAGCATGTTCTACCTTTGTTAGCTTTTCAAGGTCATTTGGTTCTGCAAATTCTTAGAAGATTCCGAAGTCGCTCTTTCCTCATTCTCACTTGATTTGAGTCTTGCCTGATCCCCTTAGAGTCCGCCGCGAATCTTAATATCTCCAGAGTAGTGCTTAAACGCGACAATTCTACTTAAACGCCCCGGAGTTAGTTGGCTGACGGCCTGGAAAAGAATCCAGGGCTTTGAACTGGTAGCTGGAGTGGGCAAGAAAGGATGGCCCTCTTCTGGCTCACGACGACAGGAAATGACTACTGACCCTCTTCGCTCGCCTGCACCGCAATAGAAGGAAAGGGCCGCAGCAAGGACCTGATCGCAGGGGCGGAAGGCTATATAAGACCTTTTCTATTGGGGTTGAGCTCTTTCGGTTTCAAAAGGCAGAAAGCGAGCCGAGACCACCTGACCCTATTCGCAAAGGCGGGGCATCAGCAGGAGTCGAAGAAGATGATCTAGCACATCGGTTCGGTTGGGGGATTCCAGAATTCGGTTCTCAATTCCGCGGCTTGGAAGCTTTTCTTCGTCAGCAAGCATTTCCGGTGACTCAAGCCTAGCATCTTTCCCCCATTTCCAGGACTGCTTACAGCCCCTCTGTCCCGTTCTGCTTCCTATCCCATCGCGATCTCCGTTTGCAGGCATAGGCGAATAATCGATTAGCCCAATGATCTGATCTCCGCCTTGAAATGGGAGCAAAGTGCTTACAGTTTCACTTCCTCTATATCTGAATCATGCATGAATTACGGATCAGGACCTTCTGGAATGGGTGTAAGCTGGCGGCAGGGCCGGCTTTCTCGCGACTTGGGGCCCCTCGTCTTCGTTGGGGATCGTGCTTACAGTTTCACTTCCTCGTCTTTTTTTAAACGTTTCAGTAAGATGAGAACGATGTGTAAAACAAGACAGTTCTACAATGAGACTGTAGAAGAAGGATGTAGCAAGCGCGAAAGCCTCTACAAGGTTAGCGCTTGGAGTTTGATAGCAAGGTATGGCAAGGGAAAGAGGGGCGCACTTTGCATCGCTACTCATTACTTCTCCTAGGGTCAGTCAGGAGGGCATGTTCTATAGCCACTAGTTCAGGGGCCTTGAGATCGATTCAAACAAATTGGACAAAGGAGAAATGAGAAATTCAATCCTACTTTGAAGCCGCAAGGCGCCTGTCGTCAGAAAGCGCTCTTAGTTCAGTTCGGTAGAACGTGGGTCTCCAAAACCCGATGTCGTAGGTTCAAATCCTACAGAGCGTGAGTCAAATATCTTCTGAGCTAAATCGTCTTTCAATAGGGTCTTGCTTAACTCTCTTATCTTATGTCGAATCACTTTTCAAAGTGGAATTGCAACTGGCCTTGCAGATCAAGGATCCGGCTATGAAATAGAAGAATCCAATCTTTTGAGCTGAGCCCCAAGCAAGTAAATTCGGGCTTTCATACCTCCAGAAAGTGCTGACGTTGAAACCTTTCTATATTCCATTCAGGCCCTCACTTCTTTGAAAATTTCCTGAAACGTTGTAAAAATCTGTCCATTCGATCGATCGAAGACATTTCTGCAAGACCTATCACAGAGGAAGAAATAGTCAATTGTCAGCCTCTTTCCGATATGAATCCATCTTCGGAAGAGCATCAAGATCGCAGCGCAGTTTCAATTGGTTGGACCTAGGGGAGAAAGAGAAAGGCCTCTTTCAAATCCATCAAAAGCACCATGGTTCCTTACTTCGACAGGGTGCTAATTTCTAAGAAAATTCTAGAGACTTTTTCAGACCCATTGCCGATACTAGATTCAGTTGCAGTCACATCTGAGATCCAGAAATGCTCGGCTTTCAGTTGTAATTTCATTCCCTCTATTCCATCCTTTTCCTTCTTCTTCTTGCTGGTCCTATACATATTCTATTTCTTTACCGAGCCTATAGTGAGTTACAGACAGAGTTAGAAAAGATCAAATCTTTGTCCAGTTGCGAAAACTTCAAAAGCTTAAAGAACGTTTTCTTCATTCTTTCTGGCTGGTTATTTATAGTGGCTATTAAAGAAGAAATACGGGGTTATGCTTCTGGTGGCAACATGCTCTGCGGTGGTGGTCCAGCGGGTCAAATCAATACGTTCTAAGAATAATATCAATCTCATCGATCTCATACTCCATCCTTAGAGAAAGAGATTAGATCGAAAAGTCAAGAGAACGAAGAAAGAGAATGAAATGACTATGAAGTGAAACAGGTGAAAAACAGAAGATAGTGACGGCGGAAATTAGCACTCGGATAAGTGATCTTTCGAGTGACTAAGAAGAAGCGGCGAAAGGGAATAAGAAAAAGAAGCTGCATTATTTCACTTGTGGCTGGCTAACGCGAGAATCTTTTAGGACGTAGGGAATGTAATTACAACTGAAAGCACGTAGCGAAATGGGTTTTCAATTCAACTAGGACCTTCACAATGCGCTAAGAAACCTTCTTGGAAGTCGGCCTTTGAGCGATGGACTTGATTGTCATTTGAAGCCCAATGTAACCTGGAATGCCCCTCCACCGCTAACGCTAATATAAGGCAAAGAAGTTTCAGCCCTTCGACTATAACGCCGATCACTAATCCAAAATTAAGATCTTAGCGTCGCGCGAGATTTCGCTTTTCATCTTCTTCAAGATCTTAATCCCCTTACCTTGAGCCGAAGTGATTGAGCTCTTCTCTTTTCTTACCGCACCTCACCTAGTTTTGCTTATTACAGCCCCTTGCATTTTCAATTCCATCTATTTCTGATCTTTTCTATTTCCCCTGCGAATCTTTTTTCAGGTAAAGCAGTTGATTTCTTTCTCTCTTTTCTCTTCTCGGCAAGATCGATCTTTCTTAGTCCAGTGTCAGGGGCGGCCATAAGAAAGGGTCTGATTCTTGCGCTAAGAAAAAACATATACGGAGTTCTTCCATTCCTACTTAACACTCGACCTTCTATTAAGAACTTTCAGAACTAGTTTATGAGCATGTCCTACTATTGATATTAAGGCTCAAGACTTGTGCTTCGAAACCGTCCTTTTAGCCCTCACTATGAAGCGAGTGATCTAAGCTTCGTCTCTTCCCTTCTGTAGGGCCCGGATCAGAGTCGTCCATCGCAGAGCCCGAACCTATTCATAGTCACTTGCAAGATCTGTCTCATTCCACTTTACTGATAGTCACCATTTTGGCTCCGCACCTCAACTAGTGGATCTTTCAGTTTTCTTCTCACTCTCTCAAACTCCAACCCATGTCCAACACATGAATAATGCTCAAGAAGTCTCAACTTTCTGAAACGTAATGGGCGAGATCGGATTGGCTACTGAATTGAGAGCTCGCATGACTCTTGAGAGACATCGTCAATCTCTTTTTCGTCGAAATGTATCCCTTACCCAGATTCACAGAAGTCCTGGAGCCTATGCCTATAAGGGAAAGTCACGTGGCCCTGTAGGAGCGTCGATTCCATCTCATCGCCTAAGCCCTTTTCGGAACCTCATCTTAGAAACCTTCCTAAAGACCATTGTGAAGCTCGTCGTCACAGGCAAATAAAAAAAAAGACCCCATAAGCATGAGCCTGAACTCCGCTTCGCCCGCCTCATAAGCTGATCGACTCCCTCTAGTCTATCCCCTTTAGTTGGTCGTAATTTTGTCTCTTTCAATATAACCCCCTGAGACTAATAAAGAAAGCTCGTCGCCGCTTTCAGCCCTTTCCCAATCGAGTCTATTCGCATTCAAGGAAGATAGTCGGGCTCATGCTTAGACTTCTCAAATAGAGAAGCTTTAAAGAAGCGAAAATCTTTATAAGCTGGTTCACGGTCAGGTTCTAGGAATGGACTTAGGTAAACAGCGAATTCTATTGGCCTGGAACTCCAAGAGCCTACAAAGACAGAGGGTAGGGCCTCGCGTTTCTGCGCTTTGAGGGTCGTAAGCAAGAACTCATTTAGGGGACAGACTCAAGGGAACCAGCCACTTTTCATAGGTTTGGGAGATGGAAAGGAGCAAACAAATATAGGTCCGGCTCAATCTTGAAGGGAAGGGCTTTATGAACTCTCCCCTGGGAATTGAAGGCGGGATAGTTACGTCGAAGGTTTGAAGGCCAGCGAGACCACATCAAGCAAGGTCAGGAGGCGGCTGAGGCCCTTTTATCGCCCGGCTATGCCCTTTGAAAGCATCCGTTGCGCGTGAGCCCGAATATCCAGTTTCTCGCAACGTTAGCGCTTGGGCGTTTTTGCGTCTTGAGGGGCTAGTAAGGGCAAGGACTTGGATGCTGCGTTGCTTGGAAAAGTTCAAGAAGTGTCTAAGAAATGTTCAAAGCGTTAGTTTGGAAGGCGAACAATTGACTAATAGCGGAAGACAAGAGATGCGAAGCGATAAATTCTTCCACAGGCAGATTTGTTAGAGTGACGGACGAAGCCGCGGCTTGAAGCACCTTTACCTTGCGCCTTCTTGTCCCACTACGGAAGGGAGTCGTGAAGGTGCGGATTCAGAAAGGGACCTTTAGGGATGCTACGAATGGAAAGCCAGTGAGGGCGTCAAGAATCTCTGGAAGGGCGGGAGAAGAGCTTAGACAAAAGCAAGATAGTAGGGTGGTGCTTCAAGCTCAAGCAAATGCGTATCGGCTATAGTCGTGGACTTTTTAACTTCTCAAGTCAAGTAAGCTCATTGAACAGCATTCTAACTTTACTTCTTTTCCCGAGATGTCCCAATTCCCCCTCTATCCTCCTGCCGTATATGAAAGTACTAAGAAGAAGAACCAGGTCAAGGTCAGACGCGAGAGTTTGATAGCATCTAGCATCCGAGGCCGCGCTTAGTCAGACGCTTTTCTTTGCTCTCAATCGACGTCACTCGCTTTAGTTTGGTCGGAGCGAGGAGTCCCAATATTCCAGCGCTTCTTTTCCCAGAGAGCGGAATTCCATGTAGCGATCTAACCCTGAGGGTCTCACAGTTTCAATAGGAGATGAGAGGAAGAGGTCAGTTCATATCCTCTTTCATTTGCCACCTTTTACATCTTCAGGCGCCAGGATAGAAAGATTATGTTTGGGCAGAGCGAGGAAGGGGAGGCTAAAGGAGAGGCCCATGGAATGTCCACGCGGGTATAAAAAGACTCTCATCTCTTAGTCACTCGCGAGGTTGTCCTTATTTATTCTCCTCAGACCCTAATGAATTGGAAGAGTGTGAGCTGATGGTGGAGCACAAATCAGAAGAGAAGTTGTTGCGCCCTTGAAGTTCCAGCCTTCGTGCTTTTAGCCCAATCGGTTCTCTTACGGGCGCGCCCTTTTTCAAAACCCCAAAGGGTCCGTAAAAAAGGAGATGAGGAGAGAGAGAGAGCGGAATGGAAATTACGCGATCTAAAAAAACCCCCTGAAGGGGTTGTAAACGATGAGGTTCCCCGTTGCGTTGGGGAACCGATTGGTCTCGTGGAGATGAGCTTCTGAAAAGCGATTGGGCGCTTCTTCGCTTCCTAATCGGTGGACTTGAGGTCCACCTCATCGCTTTACAGCCCCTAACGGGAAGCGATTGGGAACATTAAGGGCTAAAAAGATCGCTACATGGAATTCCTCCTTAGATCGCCCTTAAATCGCTACATGGAATTCCTTAACTGATCGCTGCATTACGCTCTCTCTCATCTCTCTCTCCTTCCCCCCGCCTCTAAAAAAAGTGCGAGTTGATGGATCTTAGTAGGGATTATGGGACGAAGATGGACCTATCAGCATGAATTGCCCAACTTAAAATTGCTAGCGGGATCAATCCTTCCTCTATTTTCTGCCTTCCCCTGACTCCTTCTACCCTAATTCTGTTCCTGGTATGGGATAGTAGGGAACCGTCAGGACGCACGAGACGAATCGACTGCCCCTGACGCTAGCAGGCGCTGGAGAAAGATAAGGTCCCACAACTTAGAAGGCAGAAAGGCGGCTACCAGCCTTGTGCAGAAAGTAGCTAGTGGGAGAAGAATAGCCATGTACGTATCAGCGGACAGTGGGATAAGCGCTGGAGTAGGCATTAGCAGTTAGCGAAGGCCAGCGGGCACCGAGCAAGGGACACTGCCCGATTGTGCGGACCGGCCAGGAGCCGAGTCACTAAAGGCCCCTCGTCAAGTATTGCACCTAGATCCGCCGACTTAGGAAGGCCCTTCGTCAGTGCCCAGAGGTCCTCTGTATCGGCGCTCGAACCGAAATAGACCCTTTATGCGAGACTAGCAGCCAGGTACATACGGCCAGACGCACTCCAATCTCGAGTCACGTCCCGACGCGACCTTTGAGCCTGGACCTAAAGGGGAATTGAGAAAGACTGCCATAACCTAAGAAAAGAAGAACTTCTTTGTGAAGCATCATGCCGGGTCCCTAGTCCCCCTGTACTGTAGTTCTCAGCTCCTTCTTGACAAGGGTCTTCATAATCTGGCTGGAGTAAAAGGATTCGAACCTTTGCATGCCGGTACCAAAAACCGATGCCTTACCACTTGGCTATACTCCATACGGTCGGTCCCTGGGGTTAGATCGCTACATGGAATTCCGCTCTCTGGGAGAAGGAGGGCAAGAAGAAAAGGAGCCGTGCAAGGACGCGGGGATAGGCTCCCTTGTTCTCCCTTAACTTTAGGCATAGGAATAAGCTAGAAGAAGCTCGCGACTGAGGTCAGCTCTCTGCTCTCTTTGCTTTCAATGCGTTGCCTATCAAAGTGGGCTTCACCTCCTCATTCGACTAAAAGCGAAAAAGCAACTCTTCCCTCCTCTTTCCCGCTCCAGACGCCAACCATTTCGCTCTGCCCCGCTTATAGTTTCACTCCCTCTATTCCGAGGTCGCGCGTGCCAGCATTCACTGGTAGAAGGACTGGGAGCTGCGAGAGCATCATAGTTGACATGGTCGGAGCGTGAGTCCCCATATCTGTCTCTACTCTTTCTCGATCCCTCCCGCTCCCCCTTTGAAAGGTCTTCTACTAGTGGCCTGAGGGATATGAATCTGGCTCCCGATCTTGTCTCACGGACTATCGCGGAGTGGGACTATGAACCCGCGCTCGAAATGGGATCTCTTTCTTTCACACGGTGAACTGGCATTGGTTCAACTAACTGGTGCTATTGATATCTGAGCCCGAGCCTTTGCTTCCCATGGTGCGCCCCCGTCTTTTTGCATGGTCCAGGAGTCCTCCTATCGGCTACCCGAGTCTGAACCCGCTGCCCGCTTCAAATGCCTCGCGCGGTGCTGGCGGATCGACTGGTCTGGGGGGTTCCGTATCAATCCATGGGGGCTCTGGTCATAGCCCACGCCTCTGCTTTGTTCCCGCTCTAGCTAAGCAAGCTTAGACCATCCTTCTTTGTGCTTCCTGCGCTTCTGATTCTAGAGCTGTACCTAGTTCCGGGTCAAGGAATCCTCTCCCGTACATCCGAAAGTGTTATATCCTATCCTCGAGCTCCCGACGAATCATCTACCACCGGTAGAGAAAGATTGGTGATCAAATCGCTGATGCTCTATCTCTAGAGTAAAGGCTCCTGAAAGCACTTTGTGCATCTGGAAAGAAAGACGTATTGGGATATGCCAGCACGTCACGCTTGCTAATACTATATATACCTAGTTTGATCGATTGACCGACTTAAGATAGGCGTTTTCTATATGGCTGTGCGCATCGATCGGATTTGCATAGGGCCTTGCGCGTCGCGTCGGAGATTGTATGACAATAAACGTTTCAATAAGTGTAGGTCGTCGTACGCCACTGAGTTTCTGGTGTGCAGGATTCACTTCCCAAATTCTTGTACAGTAGGCCTTGGAGCCCTCATCTGTAGGTACATGGAGGTGTGGTGATCGCATAGGCTCCGCAGCTTCCTTCGAGATGCGACCCGGGACCTAGAGTCAGCACGAGAGCGTTAACATCAAGGACGGAAGGATGACCGCGTACAACTCCAATCGCGAAGCGAAGTCAAAATCCAACTAACCGATAAAAGGAGACAAGACGATGTCGGGCCAGGCCAGCCCAAGAGGCCAGACTAAAGAACCTATTCGACGCGTCGTGGCTACTCGACCCACGGGAGAGAAGAGAGGGAATGAAGGACTGCCCCACCAAGCGGACTAGGAGGGCAAGACATACCATCAAAGGCTTCGGCTCCTGCTCCCCCCCTCCGAGTCGTGCAAGAACTAGAAATCGGACAATTATCCAAACTCCAGCACTGAAGAGGTGAGAAAGAAGACCGGATGAGCTGTCAAGCCTAGGTCACTGAGACTATATCCCTGTCCGAATACTATAAACTCAGTTCGTTGGAGTTTGAGGTCTTTGCCTCCCCTAAGCTACATCCAATCTCTTCTTCCATCCCTCCTGGATCTGAATCTACCTGCACTGGTCGAGTCCCATTATTGCAGTCGCCAGTCCCCTTATTTCGCTCTTGGTGGGTAGTGAGCTATTGATGTGGATGGGCTTGTCAATTGAGAAGTGTGGCGAAACTTGCCTCTGCCCGGTACCCAGAAAGCCTATGCTTCTGCTACTAGTGCCCCAAAGTTCTGCAACTCATGTTCTACTCCTACGGTTAGTCTTGCAACTATTTGATGGAGCCCCAAAGAGTCCCGCTCTGGTGGTCGCCCGCCCCCATCGCAGGTCTTGGTGCTGGGTCCTGATCACGAACACGAAGTTTCAATCTGTATGAGTTGTGCACATCGATTTCTCAATCCTCCTTCGACTTCCGGCCACTAACGGAAAAGAAAAGATCTGGCTTAATTAATTCCATTCCCTCTATCTTCCCCCTATAATCTGACTCTCTTCGCCAACCGTGGTTCTCTGAGTTTCTTCATCTCTTCCTGTCCATTTCATAACCTGTCCCTGCAGCAGTGATATGGCAGGATGCATTTCTTGCTCCGCACCATGGCCCCTCCCGATCATTCATTAGCTCTTCTCCCCATCAATGAAGTTTTTTCTGTCTTCTATAAAAATAAAAAAGTCGACTCTTGAGCTTTTTCTTGCAGAACCTAATCCTCCGGGCTCCGAATCAAAGGTGGCACTACGTCGAGAAAGAGCCTTTGGTTCTTAGCTTCCTCCTGCACGCCACATCCTCCCGTTATAGTTGTGGTGCCCTTGCCTTGAAAAAACCCCAACCTCCATTCGTATCTCGAAAATCATTTGTGAAACCAGCGAGACCACGGCTCAAAAGCAAGAGGCCGACGAGACCACTCCAGAAGCCACTCCACAAGGCCAGCGAGAAAGACCGTGAGCGTGGCCCCGGCTATGCGCTTTCTCTTAGTGGCTTAGACGTATTGAGGCTAGAAAGCAAGACAAGAAGTGACTTAAATATCGCTTTCAAAGGGCTGCTAGTTAGGAAGGCGCTAACGTTTGCTCTCACGCCCTTGCGCTAACGCTACCTAGCTTTCCTTTTCTCGCGACGTCAGGCTTGAGTTTTTCTCCTTCAAATCATTGCCAGAATCTCTCTTCCACTTCTGACTATGTTCACTTGCGAGTCTTTCATCATTTCTATTCTGAGGGCTGACTATTTAGGGGGATGCTAAGTGTCGGAGAACTCAAGAGTGAAGGGCGAAAAAGACATCATAGAACTTCAAGATCATTCTCTCAGATGAGCGAGCTTACTGAAATTCTAAATACCTAAACCTCAAAGAGCCAGAAGATTTTGCATGAGGGAATGCAGCGAAGCGGAATTGAAGGGAGTGAAACTACAAGCAGGCCACTATAGATATAGAAAAGAAAGGCAAGTTTGAAGTAAATTCAGCGATCCATCATTGGGCGTCTTAGTAAGTTGAGGGTGCAGAAGAGCCAGAAGATTTGCGTAGCGGTAGCTAGTCCCAACTGATTAGAGGCGGGCAGGGCTGGGCGGTTGGTATTTCCTTTTTCTTTCTTATTGGGAGGAAGGTTTGAAAGGGTCGGCAGAGGTCCAAGTCAAGGTGCTTCAAGCCTAAGAATATTCAGATATCTTGCTTTCTATATCTTCTTAGTCACTCACTCGAAGAGGCGCCCAGACTAGAGGGACTCTCGATTTTAGCGATAGAATGTTGTTTTAGAAATGTTGGGAAGTTTAGATAGTCAATGAATAGGGTCTCTTTGCCATGACCTTTATGCCCTCTTCTTCACCAACTCAACACTCATCTACCCCCCGTATAAATAAGCAACATCCGCCCTTACGTCATAAGCTACCAAACTACTATGACTGATCTGGTCTACGAGCACTCCGGATTCCAGTTCCACTCCTTGCCTTATATAGTCTAGTCGTCCTCCCTCTGAATCGAGTCGAACCATTGCTAAATGTTGAAAATGCATATGAGAGTTTGTCATAAATGCACATTGAAGATTGGAATGAGTCAGAAATCGTGTGTTCTCGAATTGGAATTGCTTATTGTGGTAGTCCGTATTTTAGAAAGGAGTGGCTACTTTCTTTGGTCAGCTGATAGTACGATACCTCTTGTTTGAGGCGCCTTGATAGCGCGGAAGCCAATCCGAGATTAGAGGAAGATAATAGTCATAGTAGTCACAAGTAATTCATTCTCTGCATCCCGTCCCTTTCTGAAGCAGAAAGATTCTTGCAAATCACTAAGGACCGTATAAACTTCTATTTGCAGCTCTTTTGCCTTCGCCTAAATCCTTAAAGGAAGGGCCGCTAGGGGGGGGGAAAGGTTCCAATTCATCCTCTTGCAATTGGTCTTTGAGTAAGGGATTCAACAGTCATTCAATTCAGGTTCAATAGTCCAACTCAAGGAGTGGAAGGAGGGAATGAAGCGAAGCGGAATGGGAAGCCTTATAGACAGGTGAGACTGAAAGAGTTGTGGGAGTCGATCAGGCGATGAAATTATATTGAATGGAACTTGAAGAACTGACTGAGGAACTAGATAAGGTCCTTCTATCATTCTTTATTATAGTTATTTTGCCGCGACTCTCATTCTACTCTGCTTTGACTAGGAGCTAGGGTCATGTACTTTCTCTTTCTGGATCCCATTCTTTTTTTGTCGACCCACGAAGCTTATAGATCGCTACATGGAATTCCGCTCTCTGGGGGTCAAAAAGCCCTTGCTGATAATGGGATGAAGCAGGAGTTTTATCGCTTGCTACTAAGGCGTGGAGGCTTTTCTTTCTCGCTTTCCTTTCTTAGTCATTCGTTTTTGAAATGCTATATGTCTTTCAAGAATCAATCGCAACAATCTATATGTTGGAACCTATTGAGTCTGACTGGGTGAAGCAAGGTCTTCTTTGTCTAGGGCGCGACTATAGACTTGAGTCGTGGAATTGGAGGCGCGGGCTTATTATACAGGCGGAGTCGTTGGCTGGCTTGATCCCGGCGATGGGTTCTAGTCTCAAGCTCAGAGAAAGTCTTTCAGCAAAACGATTTCTACTCGATTCCCTTCTTGCCCAAGAAATCCTGATTCCATTCCATCTTCATTCGGACTCCGACTAACCTATGAGTGAGCCGAGCGAGAACCATGAGCTATTATTCTCCTTCACTACCTTTATCTGAAGGACATCAGGAAGGTCTCTTGAATGAGTTTGTGCTCTCCCATGACTCTCTTTTCTGACTGTTAACGAGACGAGGTTTGATGGAATGAAGCGAAGCATCGCTACATTTCCATTCCGCTCTTCTGGGTAAAGCGAAGCGGAATTGGGTTGTAAGTAAAGCGAAGTGGAATTTAATTGTAGTAAAGCAAAGCGGAATTTTACTGGTCTCCTAAGTCAGTCTCTTTTCCCAGGGGGTCAAGTCCCATGTGGGATAGGAGGAAGATGGGTGGTAGCGGGCTCTGGTTGGACTTCTTTCGACTTGGATGTTTTAGCGGAGCCCGAGGCTGGCGAAGAACCTCTGCATGCGGCCCGGCTGGCGAAGAACCCCCCATGGATGCCAGTGGGAAGAAGCTCTTGACCTCCCTCCGGACCCCTGTCTGAAAGGGGCACGTAAGGAAAGAGCTGATAGCTCTCTTCAACGACCGCACTCGACGATAGGCCTTCGTCGAGAAGGGAAGGGGTTTTTTTTCAAAGCCTTACTCGAACAGGACCGTTCGAAAGGTCGGACAAAGCTGTCCCTGCGACCGACGATTCGGATTGAGACTACTCGATAGTAGTCGACTTAGGAAGGTCACTAAAGGAGTTTCTTTTTCGGTATGCCGCTCCGCGAGCAAGGAGCGCCGCGAGCAGAGCGAGAGAAGGAAGTGGGCTTTTGTGATGTCGGAATTTGCACCTATTAGTCTCTATTTACTGATCAGTCTGCTCGTTTCTTTGATCCCACTCGGTCTTCCTTTTCTATTTGCTTCCAATAGTTCGACCTATCCAGAAAAATGGTCGGCCCACGAATGTGGTTCCGATCCCTCCGGTGATGCCAGAAGTCGTTTCGATATACGATTTTCTCCGGTTCCTATTTTCTTTATTATCCCTGATCCGGAAGTGACCTTTTCTTCTCCTTGGGCAGTACCTCCCAACAAGATTGATCCGTTTGGATCTTGGTCCATGATGGCCTTTTTATTGATTTTGACGATTGGATCTCTCTATGAATGGAAAAGGGGTGCTTCGGATCGGGAGTAAGCACTAGTGATAGGGCAAAGGGGGAAAGGACATAGGAATGAGGGAATGCCCACATTAAATCAATTGATTCGTCATGGGAGAGAAGAAAAACGGCGCACGGACCGGACTCGAGCTTTGGATCAATGTCCCCAGAAGCAAGGAGTATGCCTGCGTGTTACGACGAGAACACCGAAAAAACCCAATTCCGCTCTACGGAAGATAGCCAAAGTACGGTTGAGCAATCGACAACATATATTTGCTCACATTCCAGGCGAAGGTCATAATTCGCAGGAACATCCTATAGTCTTAGTCAGAGGAGGTAGAGTGAAAGATTCGCCAGGTGTGAAATCCCATCGTATTCGAGGAGTCAAGGATTTGCTGGGAATTCCGGATCGCAGAAGGGGCAGATCGAAATATGGTGCAGAAAGACCCAAATCGAAATGAACCTACGTCACTGATCGGCTTATCGGAAAGGGCGGGGCGCAAGACAAGAAGAAGGCTTTCAATCGTCCCAGGGCAGAAGGTAGAGGCAGCACTACTGAGGGGGTAGGACAAGTCTTTCATTACGTCTTCTGAAGAACGAAGCACTTGGACTTCCTCAGCAAGAATTGGGTTGGGGCTAGAGCAACGCTTTTGTAGTTTCACTCCCTTGACGTGCGCTTCGATCCACTATGCTTTCAGAAGCTACTAGTTCAAACAAAGTGCTCATTCTCAAAAAAACCGAAAGTGTTATGAGATTTTAGAATGAATTGAGGCAGTGTAACTGTAAGCTTCCGGTTCTAATCGGTTCCCGGGGCTTCAAGCGATGAGGTTACCAGAAGGGTAACCGGACCGAAGCTTTTTCAAACCCAGAGAGAGATGAGAGAGAGCGTAATGCAGCGATCAGTTAAGGAATGCAAATGTAGCGATCAGTTAAGTAATGCAATGTAGCGATCTAAAGATGTAACAAAGTGGAATTTGACTGGCGAAGCGGAATATATTGGAGCCCCGCAAAGACAGGGGGGGCGGCTCCAGAGGCGCACCAGCAGGCCGACGACGCAAAGGAGAAAGAGCTCTTTCTTCCTAGGGGCAAGGCAAGGAGAGGGAGGTCCGGTCCAGCAGCCCGCTATTTATCCAAGCACTATTGAAGGCAGAAGCGCGTATAATACTATAATACCATAACTCGTGCCATGGACCCTTTCTTAGAGCTCTTTACGAGGAGCTGAAGAAAAGCAGGTTTTGCTCGGTGCTTTGAGGTTCACAAAATAGCTTCCACCCTCGAAAGCAGAGACCTTCTAATCTGCGTGCCACCTTACCTTACCTACTATGCACTGCTAAAAGCTCGTCGACCGGAAAGGGTGGACAGATAGATCGATTACTGCGAGGATGCTGCTATCCAATCTTTCTTTGACGAGCAATTGGTGCGGTTTTCTCGGCGACGCGCTTCAATATGTTGTGGGACTTTCGACCCTGGCACGAGAGAAGCTTTACGCGAGAGAAAGGGAAGCGAAGTTCAAAACAAAATAGGTTTTCAAAGCGAAATGAGTTCTGAAGTAAAAAAGACTAGATATGAGACGAGATCAGCTTCATCCTTCTTTCAAGGGCGATAACTGTGAACTCTGACACCAGAAAGAGCGCGGCTCCTTCAACGCAGTCAAGTAACGAGGCTTCATGGAATTCATGTCAGAAGCGACTGATGAGTGAGAGCGCGGAGAAGAGCCAATGCTTTCGAAAGACTTTTAACATAGGATGCCCCAGGAAAAAACAAGGGCCGAGACTGATAGGCTTGGGCTTGCGGGTGCGGGATCCATGAACTTCGTACAGAGCATCTCGGAGGAAGATGAAGAATGTGAACGGAAAAAGAAGAGAGATTTTGTCCATGTCTTACTGATCCAAAATAAGACCTTTGTGACCGTGACAGATGCTAGGGGGAATAAGGCCGGAACTGCTTCTTTGGAGGAAAGAAAAGGGCGGTCTCGTCTTTCTCGGTATGCTGCTGAAGCAACTGCGGAAGATGTCGGGCGAGGAGCCAGAAAGATGGGTTTGAAGGCAGTTGTCATGAAAGTTCAAGGAGACACTTTTTTCAGGAAAAAGAAGAAAGTGATCTTGAGCTGGAGAGAAGGGTTTCGAGGTTCAGGAGTAGGAGATCAATCTACAATTATGGACATCCACGATGTGACCCAACTTCCACATAATGGATGCCGACTCCCCAAAAAACGTCGTGTTCAACAGAGTTCCAAGCATTTTGGCCATTTGTGAACTTGACAAGAAAGAATTCCGGAAAAAATCTGACTCGGAAGGGAGTATAGACGACTGGAGCTGGAAGGAGTGATGGGAGGAGCGAAAAGAGCCACAACACAAGGAGTTCGGGCTTTATTGGAAAGTCGAATCTTGACTTCGTAGTAAGGGGAAGGACTAGGAGGTGAAAGACGACTTCGTAGTAAGGGCGTAACTAGAAGGGGATCAGAACTTTACGAATTGGGGCAGGTGGCGGTGGGTACAGGAAGTCTTGGTCGGAGAATTGACTGAGTCCATCCCACTATCCCTATTATGCATACATCTAGCAAAGACGCGTGAGTGAAGCACCCAAGACTTAGTAGTCAAAGCATCACTGGCTCAGGAATATCTTCGCCAAGAGCTAAAAGTAAAAAGCACATTCTTGGTTGAAGAAACTGAGCTACGCGAAATGCAAGGTAAGTAAGATTCAAGCACTGCAATAGAAAATGTTAAGAAAAGAGCAAGAACATCGCTACAATCCATGTTTTCAAAAGGAGTTCAGAAGATGGAAACTTTCAAGAGTCCAACTCCAAGAGTCACGAGTCAGGTTAACGGAGCCCACGTAGTTTCAAGCCCAGCAAGAGTAACTAGTCAGCTAGCAATGGGAAATCTCAAGTGGATTTAGACTAGACTACCATGGAGAAAGAAAACGAGTGATGATCTCCGACCAGTGACTCAATATCTTGCCCCTATCACTCGCAACAATCTATGACAGTATAAGGTAGCCTTCAACAACCCTCGCTCTGCCAAAAATCCAAGAGAAGGACGAAAGTTAAATGAGAATCCGCCCACTCTCATAAGTCCAATTCTCAGGGCTGGGATGGAGGCGGGACTCGATCTTGC
The DNA here is from genome assembly GCA_030544415.1 of Thalia dealbata. Taxonomy (NCBI): domain Eukaryota; kingdom Viridiplantae; phylum Streptophyta; class Magnoliopsida; order Zingiberales; family Marantaceae; genus Thalia; species Thalia dealbata. Next base: position 181,429 of record JARKGZ010000009.1, on the reverse strand, counting down.
TTAGAAAGAGATTTCAACTTCAACCTATTTCAGAAAAGGACAAATGACTGAACTTTATTACTTCAAGATCCGTGCAAGATGGCTTAAATACAAACAGCTATTTCATTGCCTGAGAAATTCCACGCCAAACCTAAGAGCGCCACCCTTGGACTATCGCCTTCCTTTCATTTTTATTCTTAAGCGATTGTCCCTGATCTCTTACAACCTCTTCGAGAGTCTTTCAGTAGGATTTAAGCCCGACTATGACCACGGATTAAAGCTTCCAAGATATAGCCCGCTCCGTGCCTTCGGCCCCTCTGTTTCAAGCGGATCCATAGACCGTGAATCTATCTTGAGCCGAGAGTCGCCAACAATTTCATTTCCAAAAAAGCTTAGAGAACCCGCTTTGAAAGTCCGCCGAAAGAGCTACGCCCCAACCTCACTTTCATAGGTGGCTAAAGTCATGAAAGCCTGATCTACGAGCTGAAATTTACTGAGCGGTAGTAGGGCTATATTCAACTAAAAATGGCTTCAAATGAGAAGGTACAGGGTCATACCTTATGACTATTAGGCGAGACTCAGATGCGCCCCAATTCGACTCTCTTTCATTGCTTACTCATCCTCCCCGGCTGAAACCCAAGACTGAAAGGGGCTGAAAGCGAATAGAATAGTCAGATCTTCAGAATTTCTCTACGTCCACTGAGAAATTTCTGATTCGACGACATTTGCTTGACCAAAGAGTTTTGCCTCCTCAAGTACGCGACTAGAACACATTCCCAACAGCCAAGACTTCCAGGGGCTGAAATGAGATACTACTTTTGATGAAGATCTCTGAAAGGGGTAGGGGAAGAATATTTTCCGTATTTTGACCCAGATGAGAGAGAGCGTAATTCAATGTAGCGATCAGTTAAGGAATTCCATGTAGCGATTTAAAGGCGATTGGCGGGCGATCTGATGAGCGGTTCCAAAAAGTCCAGCGATTGGGCTAAAAGCGATGATGAAATTTGGAAACGGAATGCAGATTTATTTTAGAATGAGCATTTCGCGCACGAGAGGCGCCCGGATTAGTGCGAAGGGGAATCCAAGGAGCGAGCGCCCCTACGGGTCCGAAGGAGAATTGAGGAAGGTGCTGTAAGCCGCGACGAGTAGAACGGGAACTTAAAAAGCGGTCCACGATCAGGGCAAATTCAATTGAAGGCTGACGCGAAGGAGAACTAGGGGAAGGCGGATACTAGCCTACAAAGAGTCAAGACAGGTAAAGAGAATTAAACCTTATGTTGACCATCGTCCAGTTCCAAATCAAAGACCTCACTTCGCTACGACTCTACAAGGCCTCCAAGACCGAGGCGGAAGGCACTCTTTCCGAATTGGCCCGCGAATAGTTACTTAAGAATTTGCGCCTGTAGATGATCCAAAAGTCTTTCAGACCCAGCTCCTAGTTCACTTTCTCCATCTGGCTTCTCTTGACTTCAAAAGCTTCAAGTAGACAAAGCTTAGAGTATTCATCCTTCTGTAGGGCGCGTGCTACAGGATCTCATGGAGTATAGGCGCGGAGCGAATCACGAATAATGTGGCTTTTTTCTTCTTGCTTGATTGTTTGAGCCCCAGCTGTCGAATAGGCCTTCTTTAGGGGTTGAAGTCCAGGAGTCATCAAAGAAGGGTACAAACGTATACTCCTAGTACTGGTCTACCCTCTGCCCAATCGATTCCTAAAGTGAGATCATCTCCCGACCATTCATTCCCTTCTGGACCGTAAAGATAGTAAAGATCCTATCTATTGAATTTCCCGATCGCTTATTAACCTTTGACTCTTTCAGAAGAGCCGGCAGTATGAATCTAATCTTTTGAACTCTTCTTTGACCGAAGGGATAGTGGATCTCATGGCTACGCCCCGGAAGCGATTAGGCGCGATTCCATTCCTCCTTAGATCGCGTAATTTACATTCCGCTCTCTGGGCAGATTAAATAGGAAAGTAAAGTTCAAGTCAAGTAAGCTCATCTCTTCTGAAAGTCCACAAGTGAGAGAAAGAAGAAGGCAAAGTGAAAAATGGAATTCCGAACTCGGTCCGTAGTTGTACTTATTTACTTTACACGGAATTGAAACCCATTCGACGACACTCCCGCCGTCTAACCAATTCCCAGCTTTTGGCCACGCCTCCTGGAATAAGGAGTTAAGGGCTTGAACGGGGCGAGACGGGCGCGGACTCGAAGAGGAGGAAGGCAACGTATAGGCCTTGTCTTAAAGGTGCGGAGCGGGAAGAGTCAAGAGAGGTTCACTACAATAAGAACTCGTTCCAGCTACACTCGCTCGGAGTCGCCCTATATCTTAATGCGGAGCCCGGCTATGGTGAAAGACCAATGCAGCCGACATGACAAGATGAATGAAGACAGACATCTTCTTTGTTGAGAAATGAAAGGCAAAGGCCAAAACCAAGTGCTTTCTCGACGCGTGCGTGCTAGCCGCCATTTCGTATAGCGTCTTAGCGCTCCACCCACTCTGGTTGCGCTTTGCGTTTCTGCGCTTTCTCTCTGAGTCTAGTTTCTCTGATCTTACTTTACTCAGCCTACTTGACTCAGCGGTTAGAGTCTCGCTTTCATACGGCGAGAGTCATTGGTTCAAATCCAATAGTAGGTAAGTTCCCGGCCGAACCCCCCGCGCCCCTTCCAGCCCTAATAGAGGCAGCAAGGCCAGGGTTTTTCGTGGAATGCCCAAAGCATCGGTTGCTTCCACTTGTGGCCTTCTTCGACCGACGATGGCTCCATAGCGCAAGGGCTCGGTGGAGTGATTTCAAGGGGTGGCCGGAGTCAGCCTACATCCGTCAGTCACTTAATGCTTCTTTCGTTTTCTCCGGGTTCTTGCTTTCTCTGACTATGAGGGCCTTGAGAAGCGCAGCACTCCCGTAACTGATCCTTTTGTAGGTGGATGGGGCCCGGCTTTCAGCACCTTGGCTTTTCTTTGGTTCTGCCTTAATGAGTGGGAGAGGTAGACGAATTAGGATATCACTACTGGCACTCCCTGCGTCAGGTCCTAGAAACCTCATCTTTCTATCATTCATATCCTTCGCCCCCAGACAATCGGTTCTCGTTAGAGAACCTCATCGCTTTCATCCTTACAGCGCCTCATCTTCTGCGGTCAATTTCTCTATTCGTATTCTTGACTACTTTCTTCTTTTGTCTTATTCTTTGTTTCGGCTAATCGACGTCAACCTCTAGCTCAAACTCCAATCTATGCTTCTGGGCAAGTCTCTCTACTTCCTCTCTTTAGTCGGCTCGTCAGGGTCATTTCAATCATTTGCCAGGATCCGGACCGTTAACATGATGGCTCCGTCTGGAGCGTCAACCAAGAGCCGCGGGGAAAGCTAATGCAGGGCCTTCTAATAGAAGCCTCGCTCACTCCCCCTGGTGTCGGTCCCTTCTTCCTTATCCCCTTCTATCCCTTCGCTCCCTTCTCTAGACAGTAATGAGAGTCCGCAGTCGGTTGAGCAGCCGGCCCCCTCTTCTCCTGGCTCATACCTTCGTACTCTTCTACGGAAAGAAGTGCCATATCTATTTCACGCCTTATGTCCAATCTTCCATAAAAGCCGATTGAGAAGGTCCTAACCAAAGCTTGACCAATTTTAGGTTACTGCAAGACCTAGAAAGAAAGGCTGTTTTGGAACTCCGGT
>JARKGZ010000009.1:165286-170286 GCA_030544415.1 Thalia dealbata | reverse complement strand
AAAGACAGAATCCACCCCGAAATCCTCCTGCCGTAGATTCAAGCGTTTATAGAGGGAATGTAATTAAGAAATCTCTATTACGTCTCTCAATAGTCATGCGAGAAAGGTAGCAAAGTAAACCCCAAGGTTCCTATCACTAGTTTAGGCCGTGGGTTTGCTACGCGACTTATTTCTTTCTCTTTCGCCCTATAGATCAGCAAATTCCGAATCCTTTCAAGAACTAAAGAGTCCAACTCAACGTCATCTTCACTGAGCCCCCACTTTATAAGCAGTCAGCCCATTCATACGTGACTATCCAAAAGCACTTTGCCTGATCGCTAAAGAGTCGGACTATAGAAAACCAATTCCCCTTGACTAGTGGCTATAGCACATGGAGCGTATAATAAGCGACCATTTTCCCAACTCTAGTAGTTGGACCTTCACTACTCCCTTCTGTAGGGCCCAAAGAATCAGTCGTCCCTTCATTAAGGCTGAGAAGAGCAACGACAGTTCCATTTTACTTCTTAATCACTTGCGAGGGGCGGAGCGCTTAATCACTTGTCTGAGGTAATCGTTCGCCTTCCGAGTCCTGTAGTAGGGGGACTGAGTCCTAAGTTGCATTCCCCAATCGAAAGAAGTGAGGTCGAAGAATGCTGGGAGTCGATCAGGGCTAATCTAGTGAAGCGTGAACACGAGTTCCACAGGAAGGTGCTTCAAGCGAAAGGGACCCATGCACTAAAGTTCTTTTTTTTAAATCTCCGATCAGCTGAGTTTGAAGTCAATATTGGAAGCGCAAGTAAAAAAGTCAATGTCTTAGTCACACTAGGTCAGACCTTACCTTATGACGCAAATTCAGTGCTTAAAGAATTTCATTCGCGAGACTCTAGAGTTTTCTTTCTCACGAGTAGTCACACTATCGGGCGACTACCTTGAATTGGCTTTCTCACTCCGGCTTGATTAGCGCCCCTTCCAGAACGCGGACCTCTTGCACAAAAACCAATCCGTAAGAGGGCCGGCCAGAATGAATTAACTTGCCCATTGGTCCTATCGCATATTTTCAGGGGATTGACTGAATGAAGTAGAAGGAAGGCGAGAGAGAGACGTAATTCAATCTTCTTTCTTTCTTATTCTATGTCACTACCATTTCTGAACTCTTTCGACTATTTATTCTGAACTTCCATATTGGATAGCCCTTACTAAGAGCCGACTAATTGCTTTAAAGACTTGCTTGCGCGTTTGCTTACGCTACGCCCGAACAAGCCCTGTAGAAGAAGTTATTCAAGAAAATGACTTAAGAACGCCCAAATTTCGACGTCTCGCACCAGACAAAGGAGCTAAGGGGAAGAGGTGCGTCGCATAGAGATAGACGCGGTCAGGACCAGGTATTAGCAGTATTGAGTAGTTCGCCCCGACCTTGAAGCATAAGCATCAGGCCCTTCTCTTCTTCGGGTTGATTGCCAAGTACAAGAAAGAAAGAGCCAGAAGCCCACGGAGCGGTTGAACTTAGGCTGAGACTGGAGACAACCCTCTTGTAGATCAGCTGACGGATGGGTGGATGCAGAGAACTCTTTTTGAAGAATCCGCCACGTTGAAGCTCAAATAGTAGTTGCCCTTTCTTCTAGTTGTAATGCTCCCAAAGTGGACTTGTTCAATCAGTTCTTCTTGAGGGAGTGAAACTATAAGCGGCGGCTAAGTCATTCATCATTCTATGGACTTGAAAGAGGAAAGGTAGGAGGCTGGAGAAGAAGACTCAGGTAGAGTTCTCCGAGGGGCCCCGACCCTAGATGCGTACCAAGGGCTAGAAGGTAAGCCGGTCCACGGACTTCCCTCAAGTCGATTCAATGGTTTTGAATGAGTTGGCTGGCCGGGCACAATGTTCAACTCAATGGCCCACTTTGGATCTATTTCCATTCTTGCTGCCATTTAACTTTCCAAGAAGTGACTAAGGCAGATCAAAGTCTTTCTTGGGCCCTTCCCCTAGTTGATCCAGTCTTATCCAAAGGCGAAAGTCTTCGCGAGTGATTAAGTAAATAAGCACTAGTGTAGTGGCCCTCCGGAAGCTGGATGAAGTTTGAAAGAGCAGTCCTTAGGCCTCCAACTAGAAGCAAGCAGGTATGCCCTACTGCTATAGCTCAGTGGTATGAAGGTAGGTATAATTACGTGTGAGATTGGTCGTGAGCAGTGCGTGCTAGGAATGAGTGCTATAACTAAGGTAGTCACGTCACCACCTAATGCAATGGGTTGGTGACCCCACGTCTATCGACTCTCTAACTCACTAGAAAGGCTACGCGCCTTCTGCCATTACATACCAATGGGGGAGCTTTATTCGCTCCCGGAGGATAGGCAAGGCAGTACTTACCACTGACCATTGATCAAAAGAAGGACTGAGAAGAGAAGGGGCACTTATAGACGGCGGACTCTGAGGAGTCATAGTAGAGGGCGGACAAGAAATTGGGACAGGAAGCTTATGACGTAAGGCTGCAACTGACTATCAGCGGGACTAATGATTAGGTTAAGTTCAAGCTCTTTAAACAGAGGGCTAAACTAGATCAGATCGCCCGCTCTCTCCTTCAATTGACCCTCTCACAAGAAGCAATTGGAATGCCGGACTGGTTCTTCCGCTACTCTGAACCTTGAGAGTCCCCCTCCTAACCCCCCAGTGATGAGTTCGAAGTCCCAGTAGTAGAAGCAGACTAATAAGGCCTGAGCCCCGTCGTATAAGAGCGAGCGGGAATATAGAATGCAGCCTTTTCATCCCTCACTGATCCCCATAGTACCAAGGCACCATAAAGACCGTTTCATAAGCGTATAGCTTCTTGAGTAGGGCCCTCACTTGCACCAACCTAAGCTCAGCCGGCCCAAGCTATAAGCCCTTACTAGAAAGATGAAGCCAAGACAGAAGGTCAAAGACGAAATGATTAAGAAAAGCGGAAATATGGCAAGGTGCTTCAAGCGAAATTACTATAAAATGTAAGTTTACTCCAGGCCCCCTATGTTCTAAGTTCAAGCTCCGCGGAAATTCTTCAAGCTCCTAATGCTGATCCCGACCGTCCCTAAATATACCTCCTAAGTAAATCAATCCTCTTTTGCTTTTGCGGGAATAAAGTGACTCACTATTTGCTTGCTTGCGCCCGTAAATAAAGAAGCTCGAAGTGGCCGTCTGTCTCCTTCAAGTTGACATGCTTTGGACTCTATGATGGTCCTCTTCGACTTGACTCTTCTTTCATAAGCTAGTGAGCTTTAATTGGCTTCCGAATCTGCACTCAACCTTTCGAAAGGTATAAAGCGAATTCTTTTGGGGGGACTAGTTAGCCGCATTAGGGATCAGGCCTCAGCCGGAAGGAAGGTAATTGGACCTGCAAAGGCATTCAAGTTCAGGCTCCACTACTGATAGATTGCAGAAAAAAGCCGTCTTTTGCTGAACCACTGCCTTGGCTCTGCCCTATATCTGACTTTCTTCATCGGACTAGAGAAAGGGCTATCCTGCGCTCAAGAGGAAGAACTCCACTCTTTGCCAAGCAAGGGTCAAAATCATTATTTTATACAGAATGAGCCCTTTATCTTGCTTCAATATTGTGCGCTATTAGGGCGAGGTCACTTACTATGAGGTTATTTGCCGGTTAGCGGGGATCCTATTCAAGGCGCTATTTTATTTTCGTTGGGGAGCAGAAAAGAGAATGAACTACTTTACTTAAGAACCACAACTGAGATCTATTTGGTTTGTTTAAGAAAATTATTTGAACCTTCTAAAACCCCAACTACGATGCGTGAGAATGGTGGGAGGAAGAGAGAGAGCGGAATTCCATGTAGCGATTTAAGGGCGATCTAAGGAGGAATTACTTAAGAACTTGAAGAAAGAGGTGACGTAAGGGCATGTGAGGGGGTTCAGTATACGGGGAATGCATTGGACTGATGAATTCGTTCGGGTCCACCTCTGGACGGCTTAGTCAAATTTCTGAGATGACTTGGAAAGTGCAGTTAAGCTTTTCTTATTAGGCTCTTAGGGATCAGTATACGCCCACTTTCTTCTTTTGGGGGTAGACGGTCAGCTTAAGCACTTATGACCTGGAGGGGAGCGGCGGCTTATTCCGCTTATTGACTAGGTTAGGGATCCGGCTCTAATCACCTCTTCGCCTTCCGGCCTTGTCCTTGAAAGTCTGATCGAAAGTGCTAAAATCTCTACGACTCCCGTAAAGCAATAGACCTCAGACCCATGCAGGTAAAAGGTAAGGCAGTGCAACTGAAAGCCGCGAAAGGCGAACGTCACTAATGGTCCATTTCTTGATGGGCGAAGGACGGGAATTGAACCCGCGCATGGTGGAGTCACAATCCACTGCCTTGATCCACTTGGCTACATCCGCCCCTACCCACGCACACAGGTTTCAGTCTCTATCCACGAGAAGATCCTTTCAGAACCCTCCGACCGCTATTCAAAGATAAGCTTTTCATAAGTCTTTTTGGAATTCCGCAAACAAGTCCTGGCAAAGCTTCAAACAAAGAGGTGCTACAAGAAGAGTCAAGGTCACAACCTTTCTTTCGACCAGGATAGCAACTGACATCGACTAGAAAGCGGGAGTAGATCACTTTCACTTCATTGATTTGAGTCCACTTGACTTAAGAAAGAGCTTACTAGGAGAAACCTTTCACCTTTAGTAGACTGCGAGCGAGGGGAGAGTGCTGACTACAATAGAAGTCAGAGAAAGGTGAAAGATGTTCATTCTGAGATTCTCGATTTTCTTTCACTTGAACCATGGCTTTCAAAACTTGACTTGCTCGACACACGAACCTCGCAAGACGAAAGTAGGATCGAGGATAAAGATCCTTTCAAAGGACAATGTAAGATCGAGGATAAAAAACCTTTCCTCAGGCAAGGGGAGCTCGAGAAGGAGGGGCGAAACGGAGATGAAGAAGATCCATCCTAAGAAGCTTATTAGTAAGGGCACGGGGAGTGCTGTAGATAGAGTCCCGGCGCTTGGAGGCAAAGGCAATGAAAGAGGTTCTGAAAGAATAAGCGATGAGGA